>JAFJHM010000133.1:0-42496 GCA_019201815.1 Bombus balteatus | reverse complement strand
TGACGACTTCCCGACTTTATCTGGGCGCTCCGATTTTCGCATGCTGATCGGCTCGCATTAGAGTCAGGTCACTACCAGTGTCTATTAGTGCGCTCAATTCGAAGTTTCCGATCTTGACATCCTTGTCGCGCCCTGTTTGTGACAACCGAAACACGCTACGAACTTTTTTTACAGACTTACCCAGGTTGTCGCACTTTGATGCGATGTGCCCGTACTCCCTACACTTAAAGCATTTAGGTCCTCTTGGCCTGTCTGGACACTCTGCACAGACGCGTTCCGCATCACCGCAGTTGTAGCATCGCGCCTTCCTTGCATCTCCAGATCGACCAGGTTCCTTCTTCCCTTCGGTTTTGGCCAGCCTTGCCATTGATTTTGTTCCGCTGCTTCTCGGCTCCTCGACTTTCATATCCCTCTTCATCGTTTCATACTGCTTGAAGCGTTCCTTTAGCTGCTGCATGTTCTCGGCTCCGTATAGTATGGACTTATTCGTGACCTTGTCGGGAATACCTTGGATAATATAGTTGATTACCGACTGCATATCCACTCTTCCTTGTCCCGCAATCTCACGCATGCTATATAGATGAGGCGTCGAGAGTCCGTGATAGTTGTAGCTGTGGTTGTGTGGTCGTCGGTAACGCTGGTTGGGCCTGGTCCAGCGGGTAGTTGTCGGCTGAGGGCTGTAGATGTCGCAGCTGTTTTTTTCTCCTATTTTCTTGTCCGTAGAAATAAAATCGGACTACGGGCGCCGGGAATCGAACCCGGGTCCCGAACGTTCGAAACCTAAGACGCTAACAACTGCGCCACGTGTCCGCTCTATGGTTAGAGCCGAGTGGCGGTATTTGACTTGTCGAGTGCCGCTACAATACTCCCTTACCAGTGATAACGATATAATCTTAGTGAGGTAAGGCGTCAGCCGATTGTTGTCGAGCCTGTGATGTTTTGCGCGAAGTCTTCGATGTGGCCGTGGATACTGTCGATACGGTGCGGGCGCGTTCGGTCGTGGGCCTCTGTTCCTCCTCTTTTAGTATGACGTGCTGGTGGTGATGCCCATGAACTTTTTGCGATGGCTACATCACTCCTGGCTTGGTCATCGTTTCGTATCCAGTCACCTGCATGCGTGAGTCGGCGGTGAGGCGTCGAGTTTCGCTGAAGGAAGGGCCGTTCGTGTTCGTCGTAACGGCAGGTCCAGATTGCCACAGTCTTAGATTGACGATGATGGAAGGCTCGTAGCGCTATCACGGTCGCACCTCTTGTCGTTGTCGATCACGTCGGGGTCACCAGTTTGAGGCGTCGAGAGTCCGTGATAGTTGTAGCTGTGGTTGTGTGGTCGTCGGTAACGCTGGTTGGGCCTGGTCCAGCGGGTAGTTGTCGGCTGAGGGCTGTAGATGTCGCAGCTGTTTTTTTTTCCTATTTTCTTGTCCGTAGAAATAAAATCGGACTACGGGCGCCGGGAATCGAACCCGGGTCCCGAACGTTCGAAACCTAAGACGCTAACAACTGCGCCACGTGTCCGCTCTATGGTTAGAGCCGAGTGGCGGTATTTGACTTGTCGAGTGCCGCTACATAGATATTGTTGCAGACTTTCATCTGCTCTCTTCGTTCTACGCGCTAGCTCGCAGTGTACCTGCTGGTCACTCACTACATTCTCAAACTCGTTTTTCAATGCCTCTTTCAGCTTCGCCCAGGACTCTGTGCATTGTTCTTGTCGCACGAAGGATTGAGCGGAGCCTGTGAGTAATTTCCTAGCATAGGCTACCATGTGGGCGTCTGACCAACTCCACATTTTTGCCATTTCTTCGAAATCTCTTATCCATTGATTTACGCTCAGCAAATCATCCCCGCTAAACTTTTCTAACGAGTCTTCTACATCTTTGAGACTCAATATTGGACCAACGCATACCTTTTGATGATACTTATCGCAGTCCTGGTACACCGCTCGCATGCCTCTCCGGTATTCTCGCACGCCCTTTTTATCGTCCTCGTCTTCACTTTCGTCGGAGCTTTCTTCTTCCGGTGATACGTTGTCTCCTTCTAGGGCCGCCTGTAGCCGTGCACGTAGTTCGGATTTTCTTCCCGTTGTTTTCAACCCCAAACGAACGAGGCGCGCTCTCAACTCTTTCGTCCTCAGCTTCTCGAGGTCTTCCTCTCCCTCTTGAACTGCGTTCGGCTCTCTGCCTGCTCCTTAGATCTCGCTGGTCTGTTGGTTCTTCGTCACTCTTCGATTCCTTAGGAGTAGACCGGCCAGCTCTACACGCTTTATTCAGCCTGGTAACCAACACCGATCTTGCACCAGACATTGGAAGATTCAACTGTGCAAGCTTGTTTCTTAATTCTTCCAGCGTTAGATTTTCCTCACTTGAAAATTGTTCCTCTTCACAATTTGCCATCTTAGTTTCTTCAATAATATCGCTTGAATACACACGATATTATTCTCAACGGCCAACGATATTGTCTTTTATCACACCGCTTCCCGATCAAAAACAAATGGCACGGACGAGCCCCCAATTTGTAGGAATGTTTATTATGGCACGGAAGAGTCCCCAATTTGTAGGGATGTTTATATTATTTGTTTGTAGGTAACAGTATGATTAATACAATATCGTTCGCTCTCACACAAAATCGAATACAATTTCCCGTTTCACGCATTCGCTACTCACTGCTTTTACGACACGACAACACAACGATCTTCACACGACAACGCTAAATTCAACTCTGACTCTCTCAACTCACACTGTACGACTTCTCGACTCACACTACGACTCCAGCATCCCTTTGTCTTTTTCGCCCCACCGCACATGTGTTCCGCAAACACCCGTGGCCAAGGTCACGTAGGCCATTTTTCCGAAACTATTCACTTGAAGGGACCGACGGCACATTGATGGACCCGACGACGCCTCGGCTCTCGTGACATTGTTTATGTTTCGACCGATCTCTTAGGCCTTTTCGTCAAGGATATTACATATATGTCGATAATTCGTTGAGCGTTATACCGGACATTTGCTTCCAAATACAGTATAGGTCCGCCGGTTTGTGCAATGTCGACTTTGATCCGTGTCATATGCAGTGTAATTGTAGTTTTGCGGATTTTGTCAGAAATATTACACTCCACGTATCTCTGTTTCTAATGCAGATATGACGACAAATCGATGCGCGTTGTACTCCGGGTACGCTGCCAAATACGTGTCACAACTTCCGGTTCGTGCTCCTTCACCTGTGGTCCCTGTCAAATGCTTTGTCATTGCAGTTTTGCATATTCGTGCTTGAATATTCAAAGCAACGTGTCTCCGTTCTATTGCAGAAATGTCGACAATACAATGTGAGTTATATTCCACATTTGCTGCCAAATACAGTGCACATCCTCGTGTTTACGCTGTATGTACTCTGTTCCCGGTCAAATACAATGTCATTACAGATTTTCATATTATTGTTTCAATATGCAATTAAACGTATCGCCGCTGCTATTGGTGGTACGTCGACATATCGATGCGCGTTATTCTCAACATATGTAGCCAAATACGAGACATGACATCCGGTTTGTGCTATTTCATCTCTGGCCCCTGTCAAATGTTTCGCCATTGCAGTCTTGCATATACATGCTTAAATATTCAAATCATCGTACCTCCGTTTCTATTTAACATGTGACCATAATTCGATGCGCTTTATACTGGACATCTGCTGACAAATGCAGTGCACATGATATGGTTTGATCTATGTAATATCAGGACCCAGCTAAATCCAGCGATATTGCAGTTTTGCATATTCATGCTTAAATATTAAAATCACCGTATCTCTGTTTCTATAGAACATATGGCCATAATTCCATGCGCTTTATACTTCACATTTACTCCCAAATAGGCTGCACATTATCCGAGATGCGCTATTTCAAATCCGATCACTGTAAAATCCAGTGTAATTGCAGCTTTGGATATTTATGCTGAACTGTTCGTTATATACTATATGCGCTCCTACTACCTATACGTCGTAAAATGCGATGCGCTTTTTACTCCACATTTGCTGCTAAATACAGTGCTCATCATCCGGTTATAGCTATGTCAAATCTGGATCCAGTCAAATCAAGCGTATTTGCAGTTTTGCATATTCAGGATTAAGTATGCAATTCAACGAATCTCTGCTTCTATTGCAGATATGCCGACAATTCGATGCGCGTTATACCGCATATTTGCTGCCAAATATAGTACACATAAGCCGGTTTGTGCTATGTCGAATCTAGTTCCCGACAAACTCAGAGTATTTGTAATTTTGTTTACAAAGCGTCACATATTCAAATTAACGTATCTCCAATTGCATAGCAGACATGTCGACAATACATTGCGAGTTATATTCCACATTTGCTTCCAAATACAGTGCACATCCTCGTGTTTGCGCTGCATCAACTCAGTTCCCGGTCAAATCCAATGTCATTACAGATTTTCATATAAATGCTTCAATATTCAATTGAACGTATCTCCGCTGCTATAGATGGTATGTCGACGAATCGATGCGCGTTATTATCAACATATGCTGCCAAATACGGGGCACAACATCCGGTTTTTGTTATTGTTACGTCCTGCGCTCCGCACGTGCCGAACAAAAATAACAATATGTAAATAGCATAAGAAACGAATCGAGCATACAGTAATGTGAAAACTTAGACAACCCCACCCCGAGTCCCTTTGGAATAAATCGTTACGTGGTAATTATTCAAGGACAAATTGAGCTATAAATACGCTTACCATCCTAGCGCAAAGGGATTTTTAGTTAATTGTTGTTAGTCGACGAAACCGGTACACAGGGTGAGTCTGCTATTGTCAATCCGCTAATAATTAAAAATTAGTCAAAGTTCCGATACGCGAGTCCGCAGTTAAAGTTACCAACGAGGGTGTAACCCTAGGCGTGCGAATCCGACAATTCAAACATTGTCGTTAGCCGCGAGTCAATTGTTAAACAATTAGACAGATATAATAATTGTTGAAATTGTAGAGCCTAAATAAATTGTAAAGCGAGACAACGACGGGCTAGAATTCAAGAATTTATCGCCCTAACATATACAAGCAAGGCGAGAGTTTCGATTTGGCATCATTTCTTCTCCGTTAATTTCGGCGTCGTACGAGATTCGACATCAAAGCAAAATCATTCGTCAACAATCCAAATCGAAGAATAAAATATCAAAACATAATTAACGCGAAGGAATACCCGAGACATTGAAATCATAACGACCGTTCGCTGTATTAACCAGTAATCTGACGTAGTGTTGATTACGGTGTTTTCAAACATTGGAAACGGTTGCGGGTTTTCGTTCCTCTCGTGCCACTGTTAGCAGACGTTGGTCATCTTTGGGCGAGACTCCTAGCGATATTGTAATTCAATTAAATTGAGTAAATCTTGTTTATCATAGTCTAACCATTATTTTAAAATAACTTTAATCCTCTCCCGCTCTAGTACTCCTGCCCATAGCAGGTTATCCGAAAAAGTGGAAATTATTTACCAGTCGCATTGAAATAACTAACGCTACCCAATTAATACACCAAACATTGAAAGCGAAAGAGAAACCAACACGACATCAGACTTAAATACTATAGACGGAAAGGAAAAGTACATATATATAATAAAAAAAACAATAAACAGAATTCTCTCTCGAAATAGTCCTTGGACTATTTCTGGTGGCAGCAACTACCCTATTATTCAAAATTCAAAATATATTTCGAGTATTATTATCCTTTATCCTTCTCGATCAAACTAGCGATTAATACAATTAAAGAAGTAAACGAGAACGTAACATTATGTAAAATCTGGACACTGACAAACCCATAGTATTTGTAGTTTTGCATATTCAGCATTAAATATTCAAAGCAACGTATTTCAGTTTCTATGGTGCATTTACTGACAATAAGATGCGCGTTATATTCCACATTTACTGCCAAATACAATGCACATCATACGGTTTAAGCTACATCAAATCGGGAGCCAGTCAAATGTTACGTAATTCCAGCTTCGTTTATTTAGGCTTAAATATTCAAATCAACCTACATCCGTTTCTAATGCAGATATGGCGACATATCGATACGCGTTATACTCCACATTTGCTGCTAATTACGGTGCTGATCATTCGGTTTCAGTTATGTCAAATCTGGATCCAGTCATATCAAGCGTAATTGCAGTTTTGCATTTTCAGACTGTTAAGGTATAGAGAGAATTCGGAAAGACAAATAAATTCCTTTATTTAGACACAACAGCTATACATATATATTATAGTCTTACGACCTCGAAGACCTACTTGTGCGCACGCTTGTTGTCAACCGACGCTTTCAAATGCTTCTAAACAACTAACGTCTTTTGTCCCAACTAAGGCCTGGACGCCCTTCGTCGGTTACATACACATTCACATGTACGGTGTAAATGTATCATCTTCCTAACACGCCTCCTTACATTTATACTGTACACTTAGTCATATTTACATGCTTGTCGAATTAATTAACAGAAACTTTAACATTTATTGCCCTATTTACATTCCTCTTATTTTACATTCATCCATGATCTAAACCTTTCGAATTTCTCTCTACACAGTGCCTTCGTAAAAATATCCGCATTATTTTCGTCTGTACTTACTTTAATTATATTTATCTTGTTTTCCTTTAAGCATTCGTGAACGTAGTGGTAATGAACTTCAATGTGTTTAGAATTTTTTGTGAAATTTCCGTACTTTGCTATACTTATCACTCCAGAGTTATCCTCATAAATTTTTACAGGGTTATCGACTAGATTTACATTGAAGACCTTTATAATTTCTCTAATAGACATTAATTCACTCACCGCTTCTGATAGGGCTACATACTCTGCATACGTCGAGGCTTTCGTCACACACTTTTGTTTTTTAGACTTCCAACTGATTACATTTCCATATAATCTAATTACATATCCAGAAGTAGATTTCCTATCTACATGATCTCCTGCCCAATCAGCGTCCACATAACAATCTATCGTTTCACATTTTTCATTCCTTTTAAAATGTAACCTTAAATCTCTAGTCCGGTACAAATACTTCAATATTCGCAAAGCATATTTAAAATGTGTGTCGCTACAACAATCTTGAAATCTACTTAGATAATTTACACTATAACTTATGTCGGGTCTAGTATTTGTACTAATATACAACAATGCACCAATTAAATTCCTGTATCCAATATCATTTCTATTTATCTCAGCTTTTTCAATTTTTCAATTTTTCTCCATAGGTGTACAGTGCAATTTGCTGTCTTGTAATTTATATTTCTTTGCTAATGATTAAATGTATTTTGTTTGGCTTAGTGTCATTTCATTTTCGATATAATCATACTCTATATTTATTCCGAGATATTCTTTTACTTCACCCAAATCTTTCATTTTAAATTTATCAGTTAATAACTTCTTTATATTTTGTATCCTCTTTTCGTTTTTACTACAGATTAACAAGTCATCTACATATATTAGCAAATAAACAACATTTTCTCCCTCTCCGTGAGTATATAGGCACAACTCTATGTTATTCTTCTTAAAACCTAATCTCGTCACATACCTATCAAAACACTCATACCAATACGTTCGGCACTGTTTACTAAGTGCTCCTTCCATTTCAATATACTTTTCAGTTTATATGTTCCGTTGTCTTTGACCGCTATAGCTGTAAGTTTATTGTTTTTATCTATTATTTTCGCAATATTTCCTTTTGAAATAACCATATTATTATTATCCGTTAACTTGCCCAAACTAATTAAGTTTGCGGACATTTCTTTCACATAAAAGACTTTACCCATATTTATTTTATTTCGCATTCCAAATGCTTCAAAATAGCTTATAACATTTCCTACTTTTGTTGCCTTTATCGATCTATTATCGCCCAAATATATATTTACCGGTTCTTTAAGGTCGATCGATTTATCAAAATACTTGACATCGTTAATTATGTGATCTGTACAACCGCTATCTAATAGCCACATTATTTCGTTAACACTTATCTCGTTCACCTCGCTGCTATGTGCTACGTGCGTCGTTGCTATCCATGTACCTGCTCTTGAGTTGCAATTCTCGCTCCTGCCGGTTGCTGTTTGACGATGGAAGTTTCCACGTCCCCTGCTTGTATTTCCTTTGTTTCCTCTTCCTCTGCTGTTACCAGGTGTTGACCCACGCCGATAACTGCTACTGCTTCTCGCCTGGGCGCCATTTTGACACTCTCTTGCAAAATGTCCCACTCTTCCACATTTGAAGCATCCTTCCTTTTTCGCAGCAAAAGCATTATATTTCATTTCTCCTCGATTTGATTTTCCTTTCTTTTCTGCTATTTCTATCTTATTCCTCACGTACGCTACCGTCTGATTCTCTTCTTTCACTGCGTCTATTATATCCGCTATGTAGCTATACTCTTCAGGTAACGCATTTAGCATGTAATTTAACTTTTCCCTCTCACTCACTTGTGCGCCGGCACCTTTTAATTCGTTAATTAATTTTTCAAAATCACAAAAAAGGACTCTGAATCACTGTGTTTATCGAGACTTATCCCCTCCAATCTCCTTCTGCACACGATCTGTAGTGCCGTCGGCTCTCTTAAGTACATTTCGTCAAACTTTCTTATTATTTCATACGCAGTTTTTTCCTCACTAATATATTCCATTTGTCTGTTTGATATTGCACCATAAATTATATTTATTGCCTTCAGATCCTTTATGTCCCAGTCTGGATTATCTGTTTCGGTCTTCACTCGAGTTATAACAACATCACATTCTTTATATCTTAGAAACATCGTTATTCTTTTCTTCCACATACCGTAATCCTCTCCATCAAATATCGGTATTATAATTTCCGGTCTTTCCATTTTAAATGATTTCCTACTCTTTACTCAAGCGTTCCTACGTGCTCGAAGTATTTTTCTTTTATCTTTATATCCTTGGAAAATTTCTTCCCTTACTAAACTCACTCAAACTAACTCGCAAGACTAGCAACCACGCTCTAAATAGCTTGCAAAACTAGTAACCACGCTCTGCTACCATGTTAAGGTATAGAGAGAATTCGGAAATACAAATAAATTCCTTTATTTAGACACAACAGCTATACATATATATTATAGTCTTACGACCTCGAAGACCTACTTGTGCGCACGCTTGTTGTCAACCGACGCTTTCAAATGCTTCTAAACAACTAACGTCTTTTGTCCCAACTAAGGCCTGGACGCCCTTCGTCGGTTACATACACATTCACATGTACGCTGTAAATGTATCACCTTCCTAACACAGACTTAAATATTCAATTCAACGACCCTCCGTTTCTATTGCAGATATGCCGACAATTCGATGCGCGTTATACTCAACATATACTGCCAAATACGAGGCACAACATACGGTTTATGTTATGTAAAATCAGTAGGTAGCCAAACCCAGTGTATTTATAGTTTTCCTTATTCAGCATGACATATGCAAACCAACGTATCTCAGTTTCTACGGCACATTTACAGACAATAAGATGCGCGATATACTCCACATTTGCTGCCAAATTCAGTGCTCATCATCCGGGTACAGCTACGTCAAATCTGGATCTAGTCAAATCAAGCGTAATTGCAGTTTTGCATTTTCAGACTTAAATATTCAAACCAACGTATCTCCGTATCTATTGCACATATGCCGACAATGCGATGCGCGCTATACCGCACACTTGCTGCCAAATATAGTACACATCAGCCGGTTTGTGCTATGTCGACTCTAGTTCCTGACAAATTAAGCGTATATGTAATTTTGTTTACAAAGCGTCACATATTCAAATTGACGTATCTCCAATTGCATAGCAGACATGTCGACAATACATTGCGAGTTATATTCCACATTTGCTTCCAAATACAGTGCACAATTTCGTGTTTACGCTGTATCAACTCAGTTCCAGGTCAAATATAATGTCATTACAGATTTTCATATAAATGCTTCAAAATGCAGTTGAACGTATCTCCGCTGCTATACCGCACATTTGCTGCCAAATACAGTGCAGGGCCGCCGGTTTGTGATATGTTGCCTTTAATCCCTGTCATGTGCAGTGCAATTGTAGTTTTGCGGATTCCGTCTGAAATATTCAACTCCACGTATCTCTATTTCAATTGCAGATATGACGACAAATCGATGCGCGTTGTACTCCTAATTTGCTGTTGAATATAGCGCACATTCTCGTGTTAACGCTGTGTCAACTCTGTTTCCCGTCCATTCCAATGTTATTACAGTTTTGCATAATCAGGCTTCAATATTCAATTGAAGGTATCTTCGCTGCTATTGGTGGTGTGTCGACAAATCTATGCGCGTTATATTCAACATTCGCTGCCAAATAGGAGGCACAACTTTCGCTTTGCGCTATTTCATCTCTGGTCCCTGTCAAATGCTTTGTCATTGCGGTTTTGCATACTCATGCTCAAATATTCAAAGCAACGTATCTCCGCTCTATTGCAGATATGTCGCTAATACGATGCGAGTTATATTCCACATTTACTGCCAAATACAATGCACATCATCCGGTTTAAGCTATATCAATTCGGACCCAGTCAAATGCTACGTAATTCCAGTTTCGTTTATTTAGGCTTAAATTTTCAAATCAACCTACATCCGTTTCTATTGCAGATATGGCGTCATATCGATACGCGTTATACTCCACATTTGCTGCCAATTACGGTGTCCATCATCCGGTTTCAGCTATGTCAAATCTGGATCCAGTCAAATCTAGCGTAGTTGCCGTTTTGCATATTGAGCATTAAGAATTCAAACCAACGTATCTCCGTTTCCATTGCAGATATGCCGACAATTCGATGCGCGTTATACCGCACAATTGCTGAGAAATACAACTATACAACTATTTCATTTAAGGAGCGATATAGAATTACTCCATGCCTTTGTTAGACAAAACGTTCATTTGAAGGAAATGAAATACTTACTGCTCCAAGTGTGATGAAGATGTATAAGGACGCTTCCAATCGCGAAGCAGTTCCAAACGTGAAGAACTTTCGAACTCGAAGTACTTCCAAAAGTGAGTCAAGAACTTTCAAACGTTCTACTCGATATTCGAATTGGGAACGAAATCTCCGACCTAGTTGCCGAGTTTATATAGTGGCCAATGTGTTCCATGTTTGCCACTACCACGTGGATTAAGACTTTTAGGGGGCCCCCCTAGTTAGCAGGCAGGTAAAGCTGTTAATTCGTTTGCTGTATGAAACATTGTTCAAGGGACAGACGGATTAGTGCGCGCGATGCTCGGGTCATGTATAGGAAACCTTCTTCTTAATTACTAATTATTACAGTTCGAGAATGCTTCTGAGGATAAACAATCACAATAGAGTTGGAGAAAAATGCGATTGTAATTTATAATTAGTGGTCGAGTAGGAAGCGAATACGTTGCTTTTTTTTTAGATGATGTGTTTTTTAGTTATGTGCTTGCTACTAGAAGTGAGTGCATACAAGGGTTTCATCACTTGTGAAAATTTAGGAATGAATTTTCGGAAATAAGAGGCCAAACCAATAAACTGCTTAAGCTGTGTGACGGTCGACGGTGCAGGTAAAGAATTCAAAGCTTGTATTTTTCCCGGGTTTGGACGAACTTCTCCGTTACGAATTACATATCCCAAATAAAGTACCGACGTCTTCAGAAAGGTACATTTAGCGAAATTAAAAGAAAATCCGGTGTTTACGAGGGTGTTTAGCACAATGTGCAATCTTTCTAGAGCTTGGTCTATTGAGTCGGCAGTTATTAGAACGTCGCCCAAATAAACAACGACATACGTATAAGCGAGGTCGCCTAAGGCTTTGAAAATGGCTCTCTGGAAAACGGCTGGTGCATTTTTCCACCCAAACGGCATCTTTGCGTTTTCGTATTGACCGCCGGGTGTGACGAACGCTGTATATTCCGTCGAGTTAGGATGAATGGGAATCTGGTGAAATCCGCTGGCCATGTCCAGGCTAATGAAGTATCTCGCACTCTGCAATCTCGCGATTTGATCAGCAATAAGTGGTAAGGGATACCGATCCGCGACCGTATATTTATTTAACGCTCGGAAGTCCACACACAATATGTCTGTGCCATCCTTCTTCTTCACGAGTAACATGGGGTTCGCGAACGGCGAATAACTAGGTCTTACAATTTTTGCTCTAATTAATTCGCCTATTCCCTCGCGTACTATTCTTCGCTCTTCCTCGCTAAGCCTGTAGGGGCGTCTTTGCACGGTGACTTTGGGGTCAATTAGCCGCATATGCAAACGCGGATTCGATTCAATATCATGGTCCAAAAAACACAGATTATTTTATTATGGACTCATGTTCAAGACTGTTAGGTAAAGGGAGTGTGGGTATTTTTGTCCATTTGGAGTTCTATTTTTTAATAAATTAGGATTAGTGAATTAGAAAATTATCTTTTTATTGGCATTCGACCAATATATCGTTTGCGATGGACGTCGTGGAAGTATATATAATGACGACGAAGAAATCCAAAACTGTGTGATCGAAATCCACTGCGGGGACAACGTAGTTGCTCCTTCGCGTGATTCAGCTGATATCTACGAAGCGCCGTTTGATTGTAGAATCTTTTTTCACAGTACATGCAGTTGTAGACTTTCGGTACTGCGAAAACGTCCTTTTCTTTATCCTGGTTGGGCGTGGTGTTTGTTCCATTATTCTGACATTCGTTATCCTCTATGATCTCCTCACTGCTTTCCATTGTCGGCGCCATTTGAATTTGCTTCATATCGTACAAGTTGTATAACTCTGAATTAAGCAGAATATTCTCCATCTGCGACAACGCAGAGGCATCGACGAGGAGCGCTAAGGTCTACAACATTTCGTACTCAAATTTCAGTCAATAAGAAGTCGGAATTGGATTGGAATTGAAGGGATAAAGTAAATTTAGAACCTATCTTTTATGTAGAAGTATAAAATTTATTCACTATAAAGTGCAATACAACTTATGTGTGATGAGCATTTTATACACATGTAAGATATTAATCGCTATTTCAAGATTTGAGACTATATATATGTCGGAGAAGTAGTGACATCGGGCATTTCTTTGAGAAGATCTCCAATACTTGGGCTCGAGGTGACATGACTGGTCGCCGAACGTAGCCACGGTCACGGGATGGATGTTGTATCTAACAGAAGGAGTACCGATGTTGTGGGACACACTGTATTAACAAGCAAGCCCCGGCCAAGAGTAATGTCGGCTTGATGCGGGATTGCCTAGTAACGGTGTTTGGTATTTCGTGGATAACTCTGATCAGTGCGTAATTGACAAATGAGTCTGTAACGGCCTTTTATTCTTTTGGTCTCCTTGGAGAGTTTACGGATATCGACAGTCAGGCAGTCTAAAAGATACCCTGCTGCTGAGCGAACGTGTTTGTGCGATAGAGAACACAAGCTATTGTTAAAGAGTTTCCCTTGACCGTGGATTCGTTTCTGAACCCAAGTTTCTAGTTAAACCTCGTTAGATTTATTGTTCAATTATTTAGTTTATCGTTTAATACATTATACGTTAAAGTTACGTTTGATTTGTTGTGCGTTTGATTAATTTATCGTTGTTCGCGTTATATGTTTCATTTGTAAAATATTAGCGTTCGTGTAAATATAAACCTTGTTGTGCAAAAGATGTCTCATTTAAACGAGGAATTATCTTGCGCCCGAAATCCTGAAGACACCTCGACATATATGTAATGTCCAAATTCGGATAATTCAGGGATCGATTCTAAGTCTGAAAATCGAGAATCGATTTTCAACGTCCCGAGCTACCGATCTTTCTTCTTCAGTCTTTAAAATCTTAAATAACTGTAGCGGCACTCGACAAGTCAAATACCGCCACTCGGCTCTAACCATAGGGCGGACACGTGGCGCAGTTGTTAGCGTCTTAGGTTTCGAACGTTCGGGACCCGGGTTCGATTCCCGGCGCCCGTAGTCCGATTTTATTTCCGGGCACAAGAAAATAGAAGCAAAAACCGCAGCGACATCTACAGCCCGCAGCTGACAACTACCCGCTGGACCAGGCACAACCAGCGTTATTGGCGACCCACAATCACCACAACTATCACGGAATCTCTATATCATCCACCTCATAACTGTTCTATAATCTTGTCTATCTCTAACCTAACTCTCTGTCCGTCCGTCTCAAAAGCAGCATGCCTCTTAAAAGATGGTCGTCCGTGAAACAAAAGAGGATCGTTCTTTCTCCGAGAAACGAGGCCTGTCGTGCTACCCGTAAAACAAAAAGAATCCCTATCCCACATGAACTCTAGGGAGTTTACACCTCCCCTCCTCGTGTTGACAATTACATTGTTAATTGTCTTCTCTATAAGGAAACAGCTTACTCGAGTGGAAAAAGTTCCCTTCAGATCTTCGATTACCATTATCTACTTCATATATGGAATTTGAAATCCTCCTCAGAATTTTGAAGGGTCCTTTCCTAATTTCCTCCAGCTTATTTCTATTGAGTTTGTTTCCATTGTGGGTAAAGACCATATCACCAACTTTAAATTCGTGTTCTCTTCTTTTTTATCGTATTTCCGTTTGTTGGTTTCGAAATTTCTTGTTGAGTTTTTGAATGCTTCTTCTCTGTCTCTTTCTAGGTTTATCTTATTCTCTATTATTCCCTTTAGGAACGATTTCAATTATTTTTCCATGTAGTAAATAATTTGGAGCAAATCCGTTACACTGTGTCTGGTATTATTATATTCTTTTACGCTTTCTTCTGCGATTTTTGTCCAGTTTCTTTTTTTTTGTCTGAATTGATTTTACATCTGATCCTGTTTACTAATGTTTGATTTACCCTTTCGTTCAATCCATTGGAGAATGGACAGTCTGTCGCGGTGAAAACTAATTTAATGTTCTTCTTTCTTGCGTATTCCTGAACTTCCTTGGATGTCATTACTGGGTATCGGTCTGCCAGGATAATTTTTTATGGAATTAGTTTCTCCTGTCGAATCTATAAGTTTTATGAAATCGTCTGAGCGTTGTGTTTTTGATGTGGACATAAAAACGGCCCTTGAAAAATGATCAATAAGTATGTGCATGTATTTCTTTGGTGAATTGTTATTGGAAAACCCTCCGACCGTATCGAATGACATTATTTCAAATGGTTTCCTGGCTGGTCCTAATTTCGACATAAACCCGATTGGTCTTCTCGTTCTGCTTTTATTTTTGATGCAAATTTCGCATTGTTTGCAGAATTTGTCGACAATTTGATCCATATTTTTGAAATAATAGAAGGGTCGGATTTTTCTCAATATATGGTTCCTTCCAATGTGACCAAAGAAATCATGAATCGTTTTTTGTGATATGTTCACCAAACTTCTGTGAGACGAATATACGTTGACGTCCTTTAATATTCTTGAAAAATATTTCCGATTGTTTTATGAGGTTTTTTGTATTTTTAATGTTTTTTTTTTTTTTTGATCTTGAATTATGTCCTTCTTTGTAATAATATTTACCACTTTCAAAGCGTCTTCTTCATTTTCAAAATTTTCTAAAACGGGGTTCCTGGATAGTGCATCTGCTTCCACGTTGTCTTTTCCCGGCGAGTAGATGATCTTGAAATCATATTGCGATAGATAGTGCATTAGGTCTCCTAAGGTTTCGTCGGTTCTTGCTTTGATTCTCATTGACTCTAACGGTTTATGGTCTGAAAGAACAGTGAAATATCTACCGATCAACCAGTGTTGCCAGTACTGAATCGCCTCTTTAATAGCCAGACATTCGAGATGGATTGCTTTTTTCTTTGTCTCTGTTGGTTTCAATTTTCTCGAGAAATACGCAACCGGATGTAACATCCCGTTGTCTCGGGGTTGCTTTAAGACAGCTCCTAAGCCATTTCCACTTGCATCGGTATAAATGAATACCTCTTTATTTTGGTCGTATATCGAAAGGATTGGGCTTGAACAGAGATATTCTTTGATCCTTTGAAATGACTTTTCGCATTCTTCATTCCAAATAAACTCTGTATTTTTCCTCAATAAATTGTGTAGTGGTTCTAAAAGTTTGCTCGCGTCTTCTATGAATTTATAATAGAAATTAATTTTTCCGAGTAGCTGTCTCACGTTCTTTTTGTTTCTTGGGCGTTCAAATTCGCGTATCGCCCTAAGGTTATCTCTCCCTGGTCTCACACCGTCTTTTTCGATGATGTGACCCAGATATTTTACCGATTTTTCTGCGAACTTACATTTGGCTAATTTCAATCGGAAGCCTTCTTTTCTTATGACTTTCATCAACTGTTCTATGTGTTTGATATGTTGATCAAACGTTTCAGAGAAGATTAGGATGTCGTCAATGTAG
Organism: Bombus balteatus; assembly: GCA_019201815.1. Taxonomy (NCBI): domain Eukaryota; kingdom Metazoa; phylum Arthropoda; class Insecta; order Hymenoptera; family Apidae; genus Bombus; species Bombus balteatus. The sequence continues at coordinate 26,198 of JAFJHM010000133.1, read as the reverse complement.
TTAATGCAAAATTCTGCTAATCCGTTCCTTCTAAGAGTATTTGCCAGCACCCGTTGGAAAATCGCTGGAGAGATCTTCAGTCCGAACGGTAGACATTTCCATCGCCAGTGTCCATTTTGTGTTATGAATGCTGTCTTCTCTCGGTCCTCCTTTTTTTATTGGAATTGACCAAAACGCTGAATTAATATCAAACGTTGAGAAGAAATGGCAATTTCCCGCTTTTACTATGATATCTTCAATTCTTGGGAACGGTTGTGATTCTGGAACTACGATCTTGTTTATCTCTCGGAAATCAATACATAGTCTATCTCTCCGATTCGATTCTTTTTTAAAAGCTAGTGTTACCGGTGCTGCAAATGGCGAACTTGATTCTTCTATGAGATCGTGTTCAAGTAGTTTCGTAATCTGGAATTCTATTTCTTTCTGGTCTGGTATGCTACATCTATATGGTTTCTTTGATATGTATCTATTCTCAGTTAATTTAATGGGAACTTCTTGTGATTTCCTAGTTCCCACATCAAATTTGTGCTTAGCAAATACGTCTTTATAATTTTCTATAAGTTGGCTTACCTTTCTTTTTTTGTAGGTTATTTAGGTGTTCTAGGTTGTCCATAGGCTTGCCCGTCTCCTCGTATTCTGTAATGTTTATCTTTCTTTTTTGTTATTTCTTCTTTCTTCTTTTCTATTAAATATTATTTCCTCTTTGTCATCTACTTTTTGACTGACTCTCAAGTTCTCGTTTTGTTTCAGTTTGAACTTTCTTATGGCGTTTAACCCTAGGGATGAGATCATATGTGAAGTTATTATTGCGTATTATATAGACGTCTATTTCTTTTTCTATTTTATTAATTTTCATTCTAAGTTTCGCCCGGCTGCTCGTGAAGTCTTTACCACTGACAGTTTTAAACATACTTTTGTCCTTTATTATGTTTGCTTTTATTTGGTCAATGATCCTTTGGTTAATGTAGCTTGCATTGGCTCCAGTGTCGTAGACGCCTTCAATCTCTTTCTGGTCATTGATTCTAACTCGAAGCTTTATCAGTGATTCGTACTTCTCCGGGCGTTTTAGTTTTTTTCATTTTCATTTGGTGTTATTGCCTCTTCGTTTTCTGTTGTGAATGCTTCTAGTGCATTTACTCGTTTGTGGTTCCTCTGAACATTTCTGTTTCTGTTTCTACATACTTCTATTGGGTGAAATCGGCCTGGGAAATTCAGTGCTTCACAGATCGTGCACGGTTGTTTCTTGAATGGTGGATTTGTATTTTTGTCCAGGTTTACCTTTTTCCCTTGTGTTTCCTTCCTTCTCCTCTGATCTTCGTATTGTCCCAAGATTCCTATTAGGTCGTTTGTTGATTGTACCCTTTCTCTTTCGATTTTATCCTGGATGTCGATAGGTAATCCAATGACAATCAAGTGTATCCTCACGTCTTCGGGCATTTTCCTTTTCACTTCTAACATTAATCGTTCCTTCTCTAAGGCATATTCAATGAACGATCCTGAAAGGTATCTGAAGTTGTAAGCGTATCGTATTGCCGACCAGCCTTTATTGTCAAAAGAGTTGAGAAATGCGTCTTTCCAGTCTACCCAGTCGTATCCTTCAGCTTTCAGCAGATTTGTTTGGTACCATTTTTCTGCTGTTTTCTCTAAATACTTTTTTAAACCTCTGACTTTCTCCTCATCACTTTTGATTTTGTATTTTCTGCATTCCTCTTCATATTCTGATATCCAGTCTGTAGCTTTTTGGGTTCCGTCAAATTGTTTTATGCTAAACTTTATTTCTTCTATTTCCCGTTTATCTCGTTTTTGGAGAGGCTCTAGAAGTTTTTCCATATCTAGGCTGGACTTCTCGGTTTCTGTCTTTATTTTCCTTGTGGAGATAATGTCTGCTTCTTCTAGGAAAATATCTCGGAATATGAAATTTAAATCCGTATCGACATACAACGCTGCCGTCTCATCGTCCATCGTGAGTTTCACGTTTCTATATTGGCCTACCTTGGTTAAACTGTTTGCGGCCTTCTTCACTGTTGGTAAATAGAATAACTGCTGATGGTAGTTTCTTGCTTGGTATTCCGGGGGGGGGGGAATATAACATATTTCATCTTCTGGTCTTCTTATAGATTCTATACCTTCTATTTTCTCCCCATTCGCGTCTTCGTTCATAATGATACGTAAGTTATCCTTCAGCGGCATGGCGTAGCGAAAATCGATTTGTAAGGTCCAAATTCGGATAATTCAGGGATCGATTCTGAGTCTGAAAATCGAGAATAGATTTTCAACGTCCAGAGCTACAGATCTTTCTTCTTCAGTCTTTAAAATCTTAAATAACTGTTCTATAATCTTGTCTATCTCTAACCTAACTCTCTGTCCGTCCGTTTCAAAAGCAGCATGCCTCTTAAAAGATGGTCGTCGGTGAAACAAAAGAGGATCGTTCTTTCTCCGAGAAACGAGGCCTGTCGTGCTACCCGTAAAACAAAAAGAATCCCTATCCCACGTGAACTCTAGGGAGTTTACATATATATATGTCGGAGATGAAAGGAAAACCGGAGCCCTCCCTTTGCAATTTTGGGAAGAGTCCTCTAATGCTTTAGCTTTAGATCCTATCATAGTTGTAATTGTTCGAAATTTGTGATAGCGAAATTGGGTTCGAGGTGACAACTGGTCGCCGAACGTAGCCACGGCCACGGGATAAACGTTTTGCCTGACGAAGGTGTGGAACGGTTGTATGGTTTCTCTTAGAAATGTGATTGTGGCGGCATACGGCCTCAAGAACGGGCCTGGCCACATAGGATTGTATTTTGGGAGGTGTCGATATAATGGGACACACGTTGTATTAAGAATCAAACTCCAGACAGAGGTTGCCTAGCAACGGCGCTTGGAACTCTCTCGATGCTTCCAACGAGTATACAACAAACTTTTGGCGGAAGTTGCCTAGCAACGGCGCTTGGAACCTTCTCGATGCATCCAGCGAGCATATAACAAATGAAACGCATTGGGACAGGGAGAAAAGAATTCCATCAGTTTAGGCATTCGTGTGTTCGCCTTGAAGAGTGACATATCGAGCAATATACCGAGCGTCTCAGTAATCGTACTTTGGTGTCTAAAATTATTCTACGTATAGTAAAGGGTTATCCCGTTGGCCGTGGATTCGTTTGAACCCAAGCATATTGTTAATAGCGTACATTTAATAGATTATTCGTTAATTTCATTATCCTGTAAACTTGTTAATCTTAAAACATATTATTCGTTAGTCTTATTGTTCGTTAGTCATATTATTCGTTTTACTTATTACTTGTTAAGCTTATTATTCATTAGATTTAATATTCATCATACTTTGTAAGATCTTGTATATACGCGTAAATATAACCCTCGCTTTGTAAAACGATGGCGAATTCAAACGAAGAAGCGTTACGTGCCCAAAACTCTAATGTATCTCCGACATCAGAAGTGGGATCGAGTCCATGTATAACCATGGAACAACTCATGAGAATCGTGGACCGGCTAACTCAGCCGCGAGAACAAAGACCGAGTGACACAACTAGGAACGTATCGCTCCCGCGCTTCAACCCCGGAATCGCAGGTTCCGACCCAGCCTCGTGGTGCGCGACGGTTAATGTGATCTTGGAAGAAAAACCTTTACAAGGCAGTGCCTTACTTTCTGCCTTGAGTAATGCTCTAGAAGGTTCTGCGGCACAGTGGATCACACAAGTACCTCCTGCTCAAGTGGTTACCTGGCCAAATTCTAAAGCCCATTTCATCTCACGTTTTGGCGGGGAGGAAACAACCACCTCGAAGCTAAGGAATCTGTCTAACGAGATACCACTGGCGGACGAAAGCATGGGAGCTTTCGGCACTCGTCTCCGCTCCTTCCTGAAGTCAAGGTTGGGAAACGCTACCATGGATGAGGTAATCAACGCTATCGTCCTCGCTCGAATGGCTTCACTAGACCCGTGTTCCGAACGGCTGGCACTGACAAGCGACATCAAGACCGAGGACCAATTTATGAGTGAAATGCGAGTCCTCGCTCGCGCGAAGAGGCCGGCGTCTTTAACAAGCAATACATCCACTGGTCCCGAAGCCAAACGACGCAAGTTATCGGACCACCAGGTGAGGTGTCATTACTGTGGCACATACGGACATAAATTAAGGGAGTGCCACAAGAGGATACGTAGCGAACGGCGGAAGGTTACACAACACCCGAACAGGAGTCGCTCAACCACATCGTCCAAGGTGGTTTGCTTCAAGTGTCGTGCGGAGGGCCATATTGCACCTGATTGTCCATTACTGCAGGACAGAAAACCCGGTTCCAAGAACGAACGTCGAGTCGACTCCTGCGTGGTAGATTCTCCAGCTGGTAGATTAAGTCATTTGGGTGAGTCGTTCCTATTTTATTTCGATTCCGGAGCCGAATGTTCATTGATCAAAGAATGTATAGCCTCAAAATTTTCTGGTAGACGAACGACTGATGTAGTAGTATTACGATGCATAGGGAATACTTGTGTTAACAGTACGTCTCAGATCTTGTCCACTGTATGCATCAACGGTTTTACATTGGAGATCATTTTTCATGTCCTTGCAGATAACTACTTAAAGCACGATATCATGATTGGTCGTGAAATTTTGAGCCAGGGCTTCGACGTGAATATTACACGAAACAGCGTCGATATTTGTAAGACAAAAATGGTTAACGCCTGTAGCAAGGTCGCGGAAGTTGCGGTCGACATTAACGAGGTTGATACTGACGTAGTTGGTAACGACAAAGATCGATTGATTTCTGTTCTCGACAAATTCAAAGAGTCGTTTATCACGGGTTTCCCGCGGACTCGTGTAAATACGGGTCAATTAGAAATTCGTTTGATCGATCCCAACATCACCGTACAAAGGAGTCCCTATAGACTTAGCGAGGAGGAGCGAAGAATAGTCCGAGAGAGGATAGGTGAACTGATTCAGGCAAAAATCATAAGGCCTAGTAGTTCACCGTTCGCGAGCCCCATGTTACTCGTGAAAAGAAAGACGGCTCGGATAGGTTGTGTGTAGATTTCCGAGCGCTAAATAAAAACACGGTCGCGGATCGGTATCCCTTACCCCTTATAGCTGATCAGATCGCGAGATTACAGAGCGCGAGATATTTTATTAGCTTGGACATGGCCAGCGGGTTTCACCAGATTCCCATTCATCCCAATTCGATAGAGTATACCGCGTTCGTAACTCCTGATGGTCAATACGAATACATAGCGATGCCGTTTGGATTGAAGAATGCACCCTCCGTTTTCCAGAGGGCCATTCTCAAGGCCTTAGGCGACCTCGCCTATTCGTATGTTGTCGTATACTTGGATGATGTTCTGGTGATTGCCGACTCCATAGATCAAGCGCTGGAAAGGTTACATATTGTACTAGACACTCTAGTAAACGCCGGATTTTCTTTCAATTTCTCGAAATGCTCCTTCTTGAAGACGTCAATACTTTATCTGGGTTATGTGATTCATAACGGGAAGTCCGCCCAAACCCGGGCAAGATACAAGCCTTGAGCTCCTTACCCGCACCGACGACCGTCACACAGCTTCGGCAATTCATTGGTCTAGCTTCTTATTTTCGAAAATTCATACCAAAATTCTCACAAGTAATGAAATCGTTGTATGCACTCACTTCCGGTAGCAAAAACATAAATTGGACGGATAAACACGAGAAGATCAGGCACAAAGTAATTTCAATTCTGACCAATGAACCGGTGCTAATGATATTTGACCCCAATTACCCGATAGAACTACATACTGACGCTAGTTCAGAAGGATATGGGGCTATCTTAATGCATAGGGTCGAAGGTAAAAATAAAGTAGTCGAGTATTACAGCAAGCGGACTAGCCCTGCGGAATCTAGATATCATTCTTACGAGCTAGAAACGTTAGCACTTGTAAACGCCGTCAAGCATTTCCGTCACTATCTGCACGGACGGGAATTTCTTGTTGTCACCGACTGCAATTCCCTGAAGGCATCCAGTAACAAGGTACATTTAAATGACAGGGTTTACAGGTGGTGGGCCTACCTACAGACTTTTACCTTTGACATTATGTATCGGGAAGGCAAACGAATGGCCCATGTAGACTTCTTTTCGCGAAACCCCGTAGATCTGGATCACCGTACGATCAACAAAATTGTAGAGAAAGAAATCAATCTGACTGAGATCTCCGGTGATTGGTTGCTGGCGGAACAACGTCGCGACCCACAAATTTCTGAGATCGTCCGTAAATTACAAAATGAAGAGTTCGCGGAAGACATTGCGAATACATACGAATTACGGTCCGGTACGCTCTATCGTAAAGTACAGAGAAAGGGCAGAACTCTCTGCTTGCCCATTGTCCCCAGAGGTTTTAGATGGTCCGTCATTAGTCATGTGCACCAGTCAATTATGCACTTAGGATGGGATAAAACGCTCGAGAAACTATACGAGTATTACTGGTTTGAGGGAATGGCGAAATATGTTCGCAAATTCGTCGAAAACTGTCATGCTTGTCAAGTTTCGAAGGCTAGATCAGGCAGAGTACAAGCTGAACTGCATCCCATACCTAAGACCAGCATACCCTGGCATACGGTGCACATGGATATAACGGGCAAGTTAAGCGGTAAGAGTGACTCGAAGGAGTATATTATTGTTTTGGTGGACGCGTTTACAAAATTCGTATATCTACATCATACCCGTAAATTAGATTCCCTTCACACCATTGCGGCACTTAAGTCCGCTATATTTTTATTTGGCAATCCCTGCCGGGTAATAGCAGACCAAGGTAGGTGTTTTACGGGTAAAGTTTTTCAAGATTTTTGTCAAGATAGACACATTAAACTCCACTTAATAGCAACCGGCGCTAGTAGGGCCAATGGTCAAGTAGAGCGTATTATGAGTACGTTGAAGAATATGCTTACGACGGCGGAAACGACCGGGCGAGCCTGGCAAGACGCGATTGGCGAGATACAACTAGCCTTGAATTGCACCACCAATCGTGTAACTAATTCGAGTCCCCTAGAATTGTTAATTGGGAAGGCAGCAAGGCCCTACGGCTTATCGTTGCCTGATAATGTCGAGGAAAGGGAAGTAGACATCTCCAATGTAAGGCAACAGGCGATACGGAACATACAGACTTGTGCTAGTTATGACAAATACAGGTTCGATAAAACGAAGGCTAAAATAGTCAGGTTCAATCTCGGTGACTTTGTGTTACGTAAAAACGAGGAAAGGAACCAAACGAAGTTAGACCAGAAGTTCAGGGGTCCATTCGTGATAGCAGAGATTTTGGACGGGGATAGGTATACCTTAAAAACCTTAGACGGCAAGAGGTCATATAAGGACAGACACGACCATCTGAGAAAAAATGCCAGATAGTTGCGTTCCTGCTGAGTTGGACGTCTGCGGTAACGACAGCGACAGTGATAATAACGATGCGAGCACACTGACCTCAGAGGATCATTAACACCGCATTGTGGTCATAGTAATACACCCAGTGTAGCGTCTGCGCCTTTTGTAATACACCCAGTGTAGCGTCTGCGCCTTCTGTAATACACCCAGTGTAGCGTCTGCGCCTTCTGTAATACACCCAGTGTAGCGTCTGCGCCTTCTGTAATACACCCAGTGTAGCGTCTGCGCCTTCTGTAATACACCCAGTGTAGCGTCTGCGCCTTCTGTAATACACCTAGTGTGGTGTCCTGCGCCTTCTGTAACACGCTCAGTGGTGTCCTGCGCCTTCTGTAACACGCTCAGTGGTGTCCTGCGCCTTCTGTAACACGCTCAGTGGTGTCCTGCGCCTTCTGTAACAACACGCTCAGTGGTGTCCTGCGCCTTCTGTAACACGCTCAGTGGTGTCCTGCGCCTTCTGTAACACGCTCAGTGGTGTCCTGCGCCTTCTGTAACACGCTCTGTGGTGTTCTGCGCCTCATGTAATACACCCAGTGTGGTGTCCTGCGCCTCTCGTAATGCACTCAACGTGGTAATACGACCCAACAAACTGAGATCTATGTGCGAAATCGAAAATGATCTGTCGTGTCATTGCGGTCTGACTGGTGACTCTCCGAATGCAGCTGGCACTTTGGATACAAACTATAACACTACCAATTTGAGTTATCTTTCATTTCCTTGTTTGCCAAATCCCCGAACAGAGTTTTGTTGTCGAACTGGACCCTTGACTTATTTGGAACATATAGTTGAATGGTAAATAATATCAGTTACACCGAATCTAATGTTAAAAAAAACCCTCTGTATTTTAGCTGCACACGAGGACGTGTGATAGTCAGAATGGCCGTGTCGGAGATGAAAGGAAAAACCGGAGCCCTCCCTTTGCAATTTTGGGAAGAGTCCTCTAATGCTTTAGCTTTAGATCTTATCATAGTTGTAATTGTTCGAAATTTGTGATAGCGAAATTGGGTTCGAGGTGACAACTGGTCGCCGCACGTAGCCACGGCCACGGGATAAACGTTTTGCCTGACGAAGGTGTGGAAAGGTTGTATGGTTTCTCTTAGAAATGTGATTGTGGCGGCATACGGCCTCAAGAACGGGCCTGGCAACATAGGATTGTATTTTGGGAGGTGTCGATATAATGGGACACACGTTGTATTAAGAATCAAACTCCAAACAGAGGTTGCCTAGCAACGGCGCTTGGAACTCTCTCGATGCTTCCAACGAGTATACAACAAACTTTTGGCGGAAGTTGCCTAGCAACGGCGCTTGGAACCTTCTCGATGCATCCAGCGAGCATATAACAAATGAAACGCATTGGGACAGGGAGAAAGAATTCCATCAGTTTAGGCATTCGTGTGTTCGCCTTGAAGAGTGACATATCGAGCAATATACCGAGCGTCTCAGTAATCGTACTTTGGTGTCTAAAATTATTCTACGTATAGTAAAGGGTTATCCTGTTGGCCGTGGATTCGTTTGAACCCAAGCATATTGTTAATAGCGTACATTTAATAGATTATTCGTTAATTTCATTATCCTGTAAACTTGTTAATCTTAAAACATATTATTCGTTAGTCTTATTGTTCGTTAGTCATATTATTCGTTTTACTTATTACTTGTTAAGCTTATTATTCATTAGATTTAATATTCATCATACTTTGTAAGATCTTGTATATACGCGTAAATATAACCCTCGCTTTGTAAAAAGATGGCGAATTCAAACGAAGAAGCGTTACGTGCCCAAAACTCTAATGTATCTCCGACATATATATATAATATATAATATATAATAATATATATATATATATAATATATAATATATAATAATATATATATATTATATATATATATGTCGGGGAGACGTTAAGATTTGATCTAGGGTTGTGGGCGCGAAACGAATCTACACTCAGATTAGATGTTGTCGGTATACAATAGAGGAGATATTCGCTAGTGCAGGTATGATTATCACAGAATCTGTCAAGTAAACGGGATAATCAGATATTCGAGAAGCTAATGACAATGATCTTAGGTCCCATAACGAATCCGCGGCCAACGGGATGATAGAGACACGTTCTCGCAAAGTTCAAGTCCGACCGATCGTAAAGATAGTATTCTTTCCGTCAATGAATTCGCACAAGAGAATGAATCTCAGTCTCGGGGATGCCACCGAGGAAAACTATATGGGGGTGTGTCTAAGGACACGAGATCATCGGATTCGTGGAGAAAAGTCTTCGCTCGGAAAGTGAGGGAAATTGACGTTACTGTTAATTGGTCAATTTCCATGTCGATGGTTAGGGAAGGGTGCTAGCCGCCCTTAAGAGAAAGTTGCTAGTGGGGAGCGTCGTTCATGAGAGAAAAAACAGATTTCTCTAACTTCCCATGGTTGGAACAAAGACTGTTTATCCGTTTGAAGGACTTTAGCTAAATCCCAAGATTTATAGCGGGTCCTCGGGCTAGCTGCATGTACTGTGGAGACGCATCGACATCTGGTAATCATCTTACTCGGAGAATAGAATCTGCGTGTGGCAAGTCACGGAACAGAGATCGTCAAGATGTTCACTGTCGAATGTCGCTACAACTATTTCCTTCTTTTTTTCAAGAAAAGCTCTAGAGTTACTTTCATGCCTTTGTTAGACGGAACGTTCATCCCTTGACCGCGGCTACGTTCGGCGACTGGTTGTCGCCTCGAGCCCAAGCTCACTATCATAAATCTCAAACAATTAAAATTGGACTAAACGACGACATTTGTTTAATTACCGCTACGTTAGAATCTAGATTACAGTATTGAGGAGTTTTCCCGGAGTTCCAAAGAGAAGGCTCCGGTGTCTTTCCATCTCCGACACGGCCATCCTGACTATCACACGTCCTCGTGTGTAACTAAAATATTGAGTTTTCTAACATTAGACTCGATACAACTAATATTGTCTACAATTTAACTTAATGTCCAAATAAGGCAAGGGTCCAGTGCAACAACAAAGTTTTGTTCGGAGGTTTGGCAACAAGAGAAATAAGAAAGAACAAGAATTAGTAACGTTGTAATTAGTATTCAAAGTGCTAGTTGCATCCTGTTGGTTATCAGTCGGGTCGTACGGCATGATGGACCACTCTCGATTTCGCACCCCACTGGATCTCGATTTTATAGATCGTATGAGCACATAGAGCTTTGTGCCACGTTCTCAGTGGGCTTTATCAAACTGTTGCCACAAGAAGCACACGTTCTCAGTGGGCTTAAACTGGTGCCACAAGGAACACACGTTCTCGGTGGGCTTAAACTGGTGCCACGAGAAACACACGTTCTCAGTGGGCTTTATTAACTCGCTCGCCCAGGTGTTATAGGCATAGTGCTACTGATCTTTCGAGGTCGGAGTGCTCATATCGTCGTGGTCGCTGTTATTGCCATCACTACAGACATCCAACTCAGCAGGAATACAACTATCAGGCATTTTCCTCAATCTATCATGACTGTACTTGTACGATCGTTTACCGCCAAATGTCTCTAAGATATATCTGTCTCTTTCCAAATCTTCTGCTACTACAAATGGACCTCTAAATTTTGAATCTAGTTTGGTTTGGTTTCTTTCCTCATTTTTGTGTAATACAAAATCACCGAGATTAACCCTAATCACTATAGCTTTAGTCTTGTCGAATCTATCCTTATCATGCCTGGCACTAGTTTCCGTCTCCCTTATTGCCTATCGTCTTATATTGAGGATATCGACTCCCTTTTCTTCTATGTTGTCGGGTAACAACAGGTCGTATGGTTTTGCAGTTCTACCGATTAGTAGTTCCAGTGGGCTCGAATTAGTCACGCGGTTGGTGGTGCAACTCAAAGCCAACTGTATTTCCCCAATCGCGTCTTGCCATGGCCGCCCGGTCGTTTCTACCGTTGCAAACGTATTCTTTAACGTTCCCATTACACGCTCTACCTGCCCATTAGCTCTACTAGCACCGGTCGCCATCAAGTGAATTTTAATTTGTCTACTTTCACAGAAATCCTGAAATTCTTTATCCGTAAAACATCTTCTTTGATCTGCTATTATCCGGCAGGGACTGTCGAATAAAAATATGGCGGACTTAAGTGCTTTGATAGTGTTAAGGGAATCTATCTTACGGTTATGCTGCAGGTATACAAATTTCGTGAAGGCATCGATCAAAACAATGACGTATTTTTTTAGCGTCGTTTTTGCCGCTTAGCTTGCCCGTTATGTCCGCGCGCACTGTATGCCAAGGTATGCTGGTCTTAGGTATAGGACGTAGTTCGGCTTGTATTTTACCTGAACTTGCCTTCAAAACTCGACAAGCATGACAGTTCTCTACGAATCTGCGAACCTACTTCGCCATCCCCTCGAACAAGTAATACTCGTATAGTTTCTCGAGCGTTTTATCCCAACCTAAGTGCATAATTGACTGGTGCACACGGTTAATAACGGACCATCTAAGACCTCTTGGAACAATAGGTAAACAGAGAGTCCTGCCTTTCCTCCGTATCCTACGGTAAAGGGTACCGGACCGTAATCCGTACGTATTCGCGATGTCTTCCGCGAGCTCGTCGCTTTGCAACTTTTCGACGATTTCCGAAATTTGAAGGTCACGACGTTGTTCTGCTAATAGCCCGTCTTCGAAGATCTTGGCCCGATTAATCTCTTTCTCTACGATTTTGTTGATCATACGGCGATTCAAGTCTACGGGGTCTCGCGAAAAGAAATCTACGTGGGCCATTCGTTTACCCTCTCGATACATGATGTCAAAATCAAATGTTTGCAAATAAGCCCACCACCTATAAACCTGGTCGTTTAAATTTACTTTGTTGCTGGAGGCGTTCAAAGAATTACAGTCGGCAACAACTAGGAATGTCCGCCCATGTAAATAGTGTCGGAAATGCTTGATGTCGCTTACTACTGCTAATGTCTCCAGTTCGTACGAATGATATCTGGATTCCGCGGGACTGGTCCTTTTACTGTAATATTCAATGACTCTATTTTTACCTTCAACCTTATGCATTAAGATGGCCCCATATCCCTCGGAACTAGCGTCGGTATGTAATTCTATCGGATAATTGGGGTCAAATATCATTAACACCGGCGCGTCGGTCAGAATGGAGATTACTTTTGTCTTATTTTTTTTTTTTTTCGTGCCTGTCCGCCCATGCTATATTTTTATTGCCGGACGTAAGTGCATACAAAGATCTCATCAGTTGTGGAAATTTAGGGACGAACTTCTCCGTTATGCATTACATATCCCAAACAGAGTACCGATGTCCTTAGAAAAGAATATTTCGAAAAGTTAAAAGAGAACCCGGCTCTTACGAGGGTATCTAACACGGTGTACAATCTTCCTAAAGCTTGATCTATCGAGTCGGTAGTAATTAGAACATCCTCTAAATAGACAACAACGTACGAATGAGCGAGGTCGCCTAAGTCCTTGAGAATGGCCCTCCGAAAATAACGGACGGTGCATTTTTCAGTCTAAACGGCATCGTTATGTACTCGTATTGTCCGTCGGAAGTGACGAACGCTGTATACTCCGTCGAATTAGGATAAACGGGAATTTGGTGAAACCCGCTGACTATGTCCAAGTGAATAAAGTATCGCGCCTTTTGCAATCTCACGATTTGATCCGCGATACGGGGTAGGGGATACCGATCCGCGACCGTATTTTCCTTTAACGCTCAAAAATCAACGCACAGTCTATTCGAACCGTGCCTTTTCTTTACGAGTAGCATAGGGCTTGCGAACGGTCAACTACCAGGTCTTATGTCTTTGCCCCAATTAGTTTGCTGATTCTTTCACGTACTATCCTGCGCTCTTCCTCGCTAAGTCTATAAGAACTTCTTTGTACGGTGATGTTAGGATCAATTAATTGTATCTCTAGCTGGCCTGTACTTACGCGAGTACGTAGGAAATCCGCAACGGATGAATCTTTGAATTTTCGAGGGGAGGAATTAATCGACTTTTATCATTACCATGCACTTCGATGTCAACTTCATTGATATCGATCCCGTTTCCAGCGGTTTTATCACAGACATCAATTATTTTGCTTTACACATAGCGATGCTATTTCGTGTAATGTTACGTCAGAACCCTGACTTAAAATTTCACGACTAATCGCGATATCATATTTCAAACAACTATCAGCGGGGACATGAGAAATTACCTTCAATATAAAATCATTAATACACACAATAGACAAAATGGAAGGTGTACGTTTACTACAGGTATTTCCTGCTCTTCGCATTACTACGTTAATAGTTCTTTTTCCCGAGAATCACGAGGCTACAGATTCTTTAATTAGTGAACACTCGGCTTCAGAGTCGGAATAAAATGGAAACGACTCACCCAGGTGACTTGGTCTACCAGTTGACGCTTCCACTGCGTAGAAGTCGACTCGACGTTTGTTATTGAAATTATAGTTTCCTTTCAGGGCACTGTTTCGTAAAAGATTTCCGTCCGTAATCAGATTGATAGCTGCGCCCATGCAGCGAGTTCGGAGCACGTGATTTTAAGGATTAAAACGTGATAACGAAAAGCTGTCAGGTTTCGCACTCGATTTTTGCACTAGCGATTGAATTAACTCGCGCACGATGGTCGTAAGCTCTAGCACTGTTAAAATCGGCACTGATCCCACTTCTGATGTCGGGGAGACGTTAAGATTTGGTCTAGGGTTGTGGGCGCGAAACGAATCTACACTCAGATTAGATGTTGTCGTTATACCATAGAGGAGATATTCACTAGTGCAAGTATGATTGTCACAGAATCTGACAAGTAACCGCGATGATCAGATACTGGAGAAGCTAATGACAATGATCCTAGGTTCCATAACGAATCCGCGGCCAACGGGATGATAGAGATACGTTCTCGCAAAGTCCAATTCTGACTGATCGTAAAGGTAGTATTCTTTCCGTCAATGAATTCGCACAAGAGAATGAATCTCAGTCTCGGTGATGCCACCGAGGAAAACTATATGGGGTGTGTCTAAGGACACGCGGTCATCGGATTCGTGGAGAAAAGTATTCGCTCGGAGAGTGAGGGAAATTGACGTTACTGTTAATTGGTCAATTTCCCTGTCGATGGTTAGGGAAGGGTGCCAGCCGCCCTTAAGAGAAAGTTGCTAGCGGGAAGCGTCGTTCGTGAGACAAAACAGATTTCTCTAACTTCCCATGGTTGGAACAAAGACTGTTTATCCGTTTGAAGGACTTTAGCTAAATCCTAAGATTTATAGCGGGTCCTCGGGCTAGCTGCACCTACTGTGGAGACGCATCGACATCTGGTAATAATCTTACTCGGAGAATAGAATCTGCGTGTGGCAAGTCACGGAACAGAGACCGTCAAGATGTTCACTGTCGAATGTCGCTACAACTATTTCCTTCTTTTTCTAGGAAGAGCTCTAGAGTTACTTTCATGCCTTTGTTAGACGGAACGTTCATCCCTTGACTGCGGCTACATTCGGCGACTGGTTGTCGCCTCGGGCCCAAGCTCACTATCATAAATCTCAAACAAATACAATTGGACTAAACGACGACATTTGTTTAATTACAGCTACGTTAGAATCTAGATTACAGTATTGAGGGGTTTTCCCGAAATTCCAAAGGGAAGGCTCCGGTGTCTTTCCATCTCCGACATATATATGTATATATATATATATATATACAAATATATATATATACATATATACATATATATATATATATATATATATAAATATATATATATACATATATACATATATATATATATATATACACAAAAACTCCGTATATTATTAAAAACGAAACGTTATCTTTCGTAATAAAAATCACTTTAAGTCGATTCTTGTTAGAGCTTGGAAAAGTAATAATTTGAAAACGATTGAAATAAATTATATAATTCGATCATTCACAGTAAATAGACTGCAGGTAAGAACAAATAACACTGAGTATTACACACTTAAGCACTATTTATTATTAGATAATCTCGAATACATACTTATATAAAGATAAATTGAAAACAGAGATAGTTAGTTTACATGGCTATCCATTATCAAAATACATATGCTTATGTTTTATTCCTATTCTATGCCTTAATAAATTCAATACAACGAATGTTTCGTGAAAGTTTTTTTCCTTTATACAAGTAGCTTACATTTAGAATTGTATTTTCGGCAATTTGCCACGGATACCCGATCATTGAAAGCGCATTCTCGATATTTGACCATGCATTCTTGTCATGTAACCACAGATTCTCGTGATTTCTCAAAGATTTCACTTCATTAGTCCATGAATCGTCGCAATTTAACGCAAAAATCGCGCCATCTGTAGTATTCTCGAGATGTATCAACGAATCCCTGAAATTTCTGCCCAAATTCTTCCCATTTGACCACGAATTTTATTCATTCGACCACACCTACTCGCCATTCGTCCACGGATTCTCGACTTCGATGATTGGATACTTGCCGTTGATAGACGATTCCCTGTCAATATACCAATGAGCGGCTATGTTGCTAGGTTCGTAGCAATTTGATGTGCGATCGATCTTATTTTCTTCCTCTGGCACGATTACCGTATGTTTATTAAGATCTCGACTGATCCATAAACTCCGAACGTTAGTATCAAAAATGAGTCTACACCGGGCAACAAAAGGTGACTTCTTGTTCTTGAAATCGTAGATACTTTCATCTACGGGCCAATGAGCGGCTATGTTGCTGGGTTCGTAGCAATTTGATGTGCGATCGATCTCATTTTCTTCCTCTGGCACGATTACTGTATGTTTATTACGATCTCGACAGATCCATAAACTCCGGACGTTAGTATCGAAAATACGTCTGCACCGGGCAACAAAAAGTGACTTCTTCTCCTTGAAATCGTAGATATTTTCGTGTTTGGGCCAATAAGCGACTTTGTCGCTCGTTGCGTAGCACGTTGATGTGCGTTTCAACGCGTCACGCTGTTCCATTTCCTTTTCTTCCTCTGGAGCTATATGCGGACAAAAATTTCAGTGATTTTATTCTACATTATTTACGAACAGACATTTAAAAGATGACGGATTATTAATGAACAAAGACTCCAATGAAATTATTATAGGAAAACACATTAATGACGTGCATCGTCGAATTGAAATAAGAATAAAAATTTCTACACGTTCGCAGTCTAGTCCTAATACTGATATAACTGTCACGGGGTTTTCTTTGGGAAGAGAAAAAAGTGCAAAAATACCTGCTGCAACATCCGTTGAAGCTGGAGGATCCAACACGCCGTTCTCCACGGGTTTCTCGGCGCCATCAACATTTGAAGGAGGAAATGCTGCGCCTGCGTGGTCTTGCATGGTTGCACTGTTTGTTTATCAAAATCTCGATGGTTAAATAAACTCCACACGTTAGTTTCGAAAACTCGTCTATACAGGTCAGCAGAATGTGGCTTCTTGTTCTTTTGTTCGACCGTATTCGCGGACAAACGCGTTCGCGATATAACGCGGTGGTTTGAACGATATTTAATAATAACGTGGTTTATTGTGTCGAATGCTTTCTCTATGTCCATAAAGAGGGCATGTAATTTATTTACTGTGAATGATTGAATTATTTAATTTAATTTCAATCGTTTCCTCCTTCAAATGTTGATGGCGCCGAGAAACCCGTGGAGAACGGCGTGTTGGATCCTCCAACTTCAACGGATGTGGCAGCAGGTATTTTTGCACTTTTTTCTCTTCCCAAAGAAAACCCCGTGACAGTTATATCAGTATTAGGACTAGACTGCGAACGTGTAGAAATTTTTATTCTTATTTCAATTCGACGATGCACGTCATTAATGTGTTTTCCTATAATAATTTCATTGGAGTCTTTGTTCATTAATAATCCGTCATCTTTTAAATGTCTGTTCGTAAATAATGTAGAATAAAATCACTGAAATTTTTGTCCGCATATAGCTCCAGAGGAAGAAATGGAAATGGAATCAACGTGCTTAAACGCACAACGAGCGACAAAGTCGCTTATTTTCCCAAAGACGAAGATATCTACGATTTCAAGGAGAAGAAGTCCTTTTTGTTGCCCGCTGCAGACGTATTTTTGATACTAACGTTCGGAGTTTATGGATCAGTCGAGATCGTAATAGACATACAGTAATCGTGCCAGAGGAAGAAAATGAGATCGGTCGCACATCAACGTGCTACGAAACGAGCAACAAAGTCGCTTATTTTCCCGAAGACGAAGATATCTACGATTTCAAGGAGAAGAAGTCGCTTTTTGTTGCCCGGTGCAGACGTATTTTCGATACTAACGTCCGGAGTTTGTGGATCTGTCGAGATCGTAATAAACATACAGTAATCGTGCCAGAGGAAGAAAATGAGATCGATCGCACATGAAATTGCTACGAACCCAGCAACATAGCCGCTCATTGGTATATTGACAGGAATCGTCTATCAACGGCAAGTATCCAATCATCGAAGTCGAGAATCCGTGGACGAAAGGCGAGTAGGTGTGGTCGAATGAATAAAATTCGTGGTCAAATGGGAAGAATTTGGGCAGAAATTTCAGGGATTCGTTGATACATCTCGAGAATACTACAGATGGCGCGATTTTTGCGTTAAATTGCGACGATTCATGGACTAATGAAGTGAAATCTTTGAGAAATCACGAGAATCTGTGGTTACATGACAAGAATGCATGGTCAGATATCGAGAATGCGCTTTCAATGATCGGGTATCCGGGGCAAATTGCCGAAAATACAATTCTAAATGTAAGCTACTGGTATAAAAGAAAAAAAACTTTCACGAAACATTCGTTGTATTGAATTTATGAAGGCATAGAATAGGAATAAAACATAAGCATATGTATTTACATAGTGTATAGCCGTGTAAACTAACTATCTCTGTTTTCAATTAATCTTTGTATAAGTATGTATTCGAGATTATCTAATAATAAATAGTGCTTAAGTGTGTAATACTCAGTGTTATTTGTTCTTACCTGCAGTCTATTTACTGTGAATGATCGAATTATATAATTTATTTCAATCGTTTTCAAATTATTACTTTTTCCAAGCTCTAACAAGAATCGACTTAAAGTGATTTTTATTACGAAAGATAACGTTTCGTTTTTAATAATATACGGAGTTTTTGTATATATATATATATATATATATATATTTAAAACGAGTTTGAGAATACTCTTGGAAATGCATGTATTAATGATATGATAATGATTAATGTTAATATATTCTATTCCATTCAAACAGCTGTTTAGACGTGTTTGTACGAACCCCCAAGGAGCCGTTAATTGCTTAAGATTTAGAGATTTTTGTTATTGTCGAGGATATTAATTAATACAAAACATACTGAAAATTAGGAAACTCCTTGGGGTTATTGCGCATTACGGTGAAACATAGTATAAGAGTTACTCGAATGCCGCTTCCATCGATTCGTGACCTTTGATGGGGGCGGCGACAACCCATCACTCGTTTTCCTTCCCGACATCATCGTCACAAAATAACGCTTCGCTAAAAGCACTTTCTACATTTATCACACATAACTTTCGTAGACATTTATATTGTTCAAAGATTGTTGGAAAGAAATAGTGTTATTTTAATTGATAACTCAGTAACTTAAGCGATATTTTAATTATTAACTCAGTGTGAATATCATTCAAACCACCCCTATTATTTTAACCGAAATAGACGATCGGCTGACACGTGGCGTCGATTATCGTATCGAGACGAGAAATTACGAGTGTCATTGGCGCGTTATATCGCGAACGCGTCTCTCCGCGAATACGGTCGAAAGAAATACATTAAATAACAAAGAAATTACTTTATATTTATACTTATATATCGAAGAAACTAGGTGGATTTCAAATTTCATTTAATGTAGACCAACCTGATATAATATTAACACGTTGAATGCCACGCCAGTTTGACAAGGTTTGGCGATGGTGCCACGATGAATTTTTTATTACGCGATACATATAATGTTGAAATATTACCGACAAGAGATACATAACTCTGTATAATCATCATTAACGCTTTGACTGCCACGTTGGTCATATATGACCGGCCACGGTTTCTCCTGTGACGCCACAGTAGTCATTGGTGACCGGAGCGCTTAAAATTCTTGAAATTGTAAAAATTGTTTGAGAATTGACAGTTAGGGCATTTTGAATATAACCGATAAATAGAAGATACATTGAAATAAAAAGTTCCCCATTTAACAATTAAACATTTTCATTAGAACATCAATAAAAAAAAATGAGAAACAAATCATGCATCTAACATATCTTGCATATCTTTGAGGGTAATCTACGAATATTATTATAAACACAGCTTAGAAAATAATCGTAAATGCTGCTTTATAATCATATAATTGAAGTTAGAAATATGAACATACCTTACTATTATATATAGAATAAGCAAATACTGTTTACTAATATTTTCTACACGTTTCAACAATATATTCTGCACATTTTGCTTACGACGAAACGACGAATGCGAATGGTTTGTTGAAATAAAGGAAGCCTCGTTATAATATGTCGCTATCAACTGTTACCAAGGCGCCAGGGTGGTCACCCGTGACCACCAATAAGATAAACGGTCCATTGGAGAAAGATGTTATCTTACACCATCAATTTATTATTATTTTGCCATTATATGCTTTGAATAATAAAAAATACTCCCGTGGCGTGCTCAACGAAACATGTGATTTTGGCGTGGCAGTCAAAGTATTAATAACGTGGATGGGGAATGTCGTATGTTCTATGGATTCAAATCGTAAACGATATTATACGCGTGTTGTTAAAATAGAATTTTCATATATAAATACATTTTAAAATGTTCCCGCGTGTATGAATTTATATTCATATTTCGAAAAATGTTACACAGGGGTGTGTTTTATCGTCATGCCGATGGCATTTGTTGATAGGTGAAATGTATTTTTCTTTTCTAAAAATATCGAATAAAAACAAAATGATTCGAAGAAGAATGTGTTTTACGCGAAACGAGTTTACATGAAAACGAAGAAGAGACCGCGTGGCAAGTCCTCGTTCCGAGAAAATGCAAAGTACATATTCGTAAGTGAATTTCAATTGATTATTATTCACGAGCGAACATCGTATTCGTCCAAACGACTGTCTCCAAAGGAAATTGTGTACATGTGATTGCTATCTACCTTCAAATTACCATTTACGCGACTCTATTCAATTTGTAACATTTTAGAAATCGCGTCGCTTGAAAATCAGAGTCGCGTTTCCTCTCATTGGATACTCATACTTTCAAAACGCCATTTGTTCCATTGCATCGACTGCGATTTATTCGCGACTCGCGCGATGCGAAGATAGCATCGTTCGCGCGACTAGTATTTTTCTAAGATTACATACGTAATTTGTTTGAGAACAGGAACATTCTTCAAAATTTTATTCCTTCACTCGATATTTTGTATCTTTTCTCTGTGACCAAATTTTATTCATTTAACAAATACACTTTAAAAACTGAAATTCTGAAAGAAACGACAGCCAACTAACATAATCAAAACGAAATGGGAACCTAATTCAAAACCTTTATAACTACAATTTTCTTTGTATATAAATAACAAATAGTGGCGTAACTAGAAACTGGAATTTACTGTTATTTAAAAGATTGACCTATTTTGCAGTGTTATATAGCAACAAATAAAAAGAAAATAAATACGAACTAGCGTGTTAGAAATAAATCAAAAAAATGTAATTAACTTTCCACGGTATTTCCTTTTTTCTTTTTTTTTGTAACAGAATCTACGAAGATTAATAAGGAATTACAAAATGTAGTTTAATTATGTTCTCCAGAAAATGTATCTCGTTCAGCTACATAACGGAAAGATGGTAAAAGCGGAAACAAGTATTAAACGAACGGCAAATATGTACTTCGCGGAACAAACGCCAGCCCTTTGTATTCTTAACAAGGTCCAATCGGTTAATGCACGGTGAAATTGTTTGATATTCGTCCTGTTGTTCCAAAAACGAGCTTCTAATTCTGACTTCATCCAACCCTGAATTTGTCTGTGATTTCCATTGTTCAAACTGCGTGGTAAAACCAACGGAATTATCCTCGTTTTCCTCTTTGCCATAGTGGTATCGTGGAAAAATAAAGTATACGGGAGAGTGCGTAAAATTTTTCAAATGAATCATGTAAAAATGAATCCTACCAGAACCGGATGAATGGAATACCATTTTTTTTATGAATTTCGATGCAGCGGTACGAAGAAATGCATTCCATGAGAGGCTTGCAAATGTTTGTTCCTTTGTCTGATTTGATTTTTTGAGCCGAGAAAAAATTACAAGAACGATGTATTGGAGATAACTTTGCATGTTAAAAGGGTCTATCGATTTTAGAAACTTTGACCAAACACATTTTTAACATTTTTATTCAATATCTTTTACGAAGTCACACTTCATTCCTTTCAAATGATCAAGACAGCTAATCGAGTTATTAAAAGAAAATATCTGCACTTATTAAACTTTGCAGTTGATATTTTAAACGACGATTGTCTCGCTCTTGAAAAACTTCATCGATCTAAAAAGTCTTAGCAAGAAACCAACGATCATAATTTTTGTATTACTTTTATCTAACTGTTTCCACAGTTCTTATCCTCTCAAGTAATCCACTCATCATTCGATGTTCAAAATATTCAAGGCTTCGTTGATATTGCAAACGAGGTGGAGGTTCGTTACTTTTACTCAAGTCTCTCACGAAACCACGAAGCTTATACTGTCGCAGACAATCCACTTATTAATATACGTGTAGTAACTTAATGGGTCTTAGAGGAAGGACAAGTGAAGATGCTTTGATTGTTAACAAGGTGATATAGTTAATATATTTAACAATGATCAATGTAACAACAAAGCGTGACGGATTATCCGGTGATGAACAATGTCCACGTGCTCGTTCGGCTTAGCGGCTTTTAACACTCGACCTCTCGACATGTGCTCTTCGAATCTTCGTAAAGGACTCCCTTTTTGACCTTAGGTCATTTCTCGGTCCTCTCTGAGAGACGACCCCCCACTATCCTCGGGTCACGTCACCGTTCGCGCCTATTTTTTTTATATTTATTTCTTTGTATTCACAATTTGTGTAACTTGGACATTTGGTGGAATTTTTTAGCGTTTATATTATCACGTTGGTGGCGACCCCCAGCGGGGTACCACCATCCTCGCGTTTTGCTAGGTTATATCCTTTGCGATGTACGTAATGTACGTAATATGCCAACACCACACGGAGCGGTCACCCATCTTAGACCACCCCGTGCCCGACGCTGCTTAACTTTCGTGATCATACGGAACGAGTGTTTTTTTTTATATATAAATGTTTATTTATTTCCAGATTTGCTTTATACAATTTTTG
Source organism: Bombus balteatus (assembly GCA_019201815.1). NCBI lineage: Eukaryota > Metazoa > Arthropoda > Insecta > Hymenoptera > Apidae > Bombus > Bombus balteatus. Next base: position 3,435 of record JAFJHM010000133.1, on the reverse strand, counting down.
TTAGTTCGCAATAAACGGCGAACTTCTGTTGTGGGTTGTTTAGACATAAGTACCGATACGTGACGGCACGGCGTAGCCATACTATATTTCATTTTAACCTATTTTATGCATTTTATACTATGATTATACTATGGATTTTGAGCCGCTGAGAAGCTGTGCTTACATATTGTATTGTTGTTTATTCTTATTTCTATCCTGAAAACCTGGTCGCAAAAACAGGAAAGTTTGTTAGCTTGATTGGTTTGGGGGGGACGTGGGAATTTGGTAGGGGGAGGGAGGGTGGGCTGGGTGAGTGGGGGGGTGTGTTTATTTACATATTTACATTATTTACAGGGCTTATTTACAAGTTGTGTATTTACCCGTTAGGGTAAATTTATTTTTGGTATTTAGTTTTGTGGATCTTTATCTTGATATTTTATTTTGGTTTCGGTATCCACCAATATTTTTTTGAGCTTTTTCTGTGTTTGTCTTCTGCGTCTTTCTGGGGGAGGGCCATGTTGTATCTCCACCTGGTGTCTGCTGTCTTTCCATCTATGTTTTCCTCGTAGAGAATTGCATTTGTTCTTGTATTTCTTTTTATGTGATATATTATCGGTATGTTGTTTGGGTCTTGCAGGTAGTTTCTTTCGTCTAGGTAAAGAAACGCTTCGGGGGATGTATCCTGTTGATAGTGTGTTTTTGTGGTAAGTATCATTTGGGAATAGGCAACCGAAGATTAGGCTGTTTTCTTTTATCATTGCTGCTTGTGCGAAGTGGTTTCTTGTTATTTTTAAGATATGGCAGTCCATGCGGTGTATGTTGGCTAGATCGTATATTTTTTTTGTTTTTTATGTATTTTCTGTATCCGCTATGTTTTGATCTGTATACACTTAGGCATGCTCTAATGCATTTTCTTTCGAATATGCGGATTTTTCCATTAGTGAGGCTGGTATGTTGTACCAGATTGGGCAGCCGTAAGTTATAATGGGTCTGATTAGTGCTTGGTAGCACAGTATTTTTACTTTGCTGTTCAGATGTCTGGAGTAAAATAGTCTTTTTGTTCTCCAGAATGCTTTGTTGGCTTTGGATAGCTGGATTTCGATGTGTTGCTTATAGGTTAGTTTGTCATCTATGTTGACTCCTAGGTATTTTACGCAGTTTTTGTGTGGTATGGTTTCCCCTTTGTTTGTTTTTTCTTTTATTTGGAACTTTTTACAGTGTTCTCTTTCTATTGGGCCGATTTTGCTTGTCTTGGGTCTGAATAGTATTGTTTCGCATTTGCTTGTGTTAATTTTTAGCTTCCACGTGTGGTAGTAGTCGTTAATTTTGTTATACAGATCTTCCAGTTCTGTCCTTATTGTTTTTGTTTTGCGGCCTGTTACGTAGATAATTAGGTCATCTGCGAAGGCTATGGAGCGTTTGTGGGTAGATGTGTTGAGGTTGAATAGGTTTAGCAAGTCGCTATTGTAGATGTCGAAGAGTAGCGGTGAGTTTACCGTTCCTTGTTGCAGGCCATTTTCTATGGTGAACTCTTTGTTTGATGTATGTGGTCCGTCGGACATTACAAATGATTTGTTTGTTATCATGTCCCAGACTATTTTGATTAGGTATTCTGGGAAGTTTTTCTTGCACATTTTGAAGATGAGCCCAGGGATCCAAACTGTATCGAATGCTTTTTCAAGGTCTATCAAGCAGGCGGCTACTCGTTGCTTTGCGTTAAGCGCCCAGCAGATGTCGGACGTAAGTTTGTTTATTGCCTGTATTGTAGAGTGCTTGTGCCGGAAGCCGAATTGATTTTCCGGGATTATGTTATTTTTTGCGCAGAACGAAGCTAGGGGGTTGTTTATGGTTATTTCGAATACTTTACTTATGTTGGGGAGAAGGCTCATGGGTCTTAGGTTTGTCGGTGTTGAGCCGTCTTTGTTCTTTTTGTGATTGCAATTAGTTTTGCTTTTTTCCACTTAATGGGAAAATACGTGTTATTTAGTGCATTGTTGAAGAGTACTGTGTAGTACCATTTTATTTTATTTGGTAGGCGTTTGAGCAGAATGTTTGGGATGCCATCGAAGCCTGAGGATTTTTTGTTGTTTAGTTTGGAGAATATTGTGTTTAGCTGGTTGTAGTTTGTGAAGTTGTTTATTTCTGGATCGGGTTGTTTGGGGTTGTCCGATGTGTTTTCGTCAGAGAATGTGCAGACTGTTTTATTTAGCGCTATGTCTTGTTCTATTTTTTTTTTTTTTTTGTTTGTTTGTTTCGGCAATGATGATTCTGTTTAATTGTTCTCGTCCCATGTGGTCGTTTTGTGTGTGTGTTTTGGAAAAGTGTGTGCCGATAATGTCTAGTTTTTGCGTTGCTTTGGATATTATGAAGTTGCCCTCGGTGTCCTTGTTAGTGTTTTGTATCGCTATGCCTGCTTCTTGGATGAGGGAGGCTTTTTCTGGGGGCAGTTTGAGGGGCGGGATGGAGTTTTGTTCTTTTGGTCTGAATATTTGATTTATCTGTGGGAACATGCTAGCAGTGTCTTTTTTGGAGATGTTTTTTATTTTATTTGTCCAATATTGGTTTATGGAGTTTGCGAATTCTTGTTTCAGTTGTGATTTTATTTTGAATAGTAGGTATTTTAGGAATTCTATGTCTTCTCTTTTGTCATATGAGTAGTTGTATTTTAGATTGTTTAATTTGGATAGTATGTAGCTTTTGTCTCGTTGCAGTTTTTTTATTTTGTAGAGGTGATGTTATGTTGTCCGTGATAGTTGTAGCGGTGGTTGTGTGGTCGTCGGTAACGCTGGTTGGGCCTGGTCCAGAGGGTTGTTGTCGGCTGGGGGCTGTAGATGTCACTGCTGTTTTTTTCTTCTATTTTCTTGTGCGTGGAAATAAAATCGGACTACGGGCGCCGGGAATCGAACCCGGGTCCCGAACGTTCGAAACCTAAGACGCTAACAATTGAGCCACGTGTCCGCTCGTTTAGTTAGAGTCGAGTGGCGGTATTTGGCTTGTCGAGTGCCGCCACAATTTTATAGTTTACATAGGACTCGCAAGAATTTTTTTCTTTTAATTTCGGTACGGATTCTTGCAGGGCGGTTTGTATATGTTTTTCTATTTCGTCTATGAATGAGTCGATTTGTCTGTTTGTTAGGTTGGCGTTGCTATAGATCTTTAGATTGCAGTTCTGTTCGAGTAGGTTTTGGAACTTTTCCAGTCTGCCTTTTGTAATTGTACCTGGGTGTTTCGGCCTGTGTTTCGAGGGATAGGAAGTCAAAAGTGTTCTTGTTTATTTTAAATGCTATGGCGTCATGGTCGCTGTCATAGTCTAGGGTTCTGAGGGTACTATTTGGTCGTAAATTTTGGAATTTTAGCCGTGCATCTGCTAAGCATATGTCCAGGTAGTGGAGCGACCATTTGGGTAGAGGGTAACTCCGGGCCATAGAGGATTGTTTTATAGTGTATACTTTTATT
>JAFJHM010000132.1:0-43016 GCA_019201815.1 Bombus balteatus | reverse complement strand
ACATGTCTGTCATTTGTTCCTCGATTTCTCGTTTGTGGCACTCTGGGGGTCTGTATGATTTGGTGTTTATGATTTTGTCTTGTTTTAATGTGATTGTATTACCACTAATCTAGCCTTATACCTGTCGTCTGATTTTCTCGTGTAAACCCATTTTACCTCTAATACTTCTTTGCCTTTTACCCTTCCTACCAATTTCCAAGTTTTATTCTTATAGAGACGTTCTATTTCCTTATCCATAGTGTTTCAACCGTTCGCGGAGAGACGCGATCACGAGATAGCGCGTCAACGAGAGTCGTAAATTCTCGTTACTATTAAACAATCGACGCCACGAACTGATTGATCCCCTATTTCAATTACGAGAATAGACGTGGTTGGAATGAATGTAAATGAGAAATTACACTTAATGTGTTAATAAAGGTTTAATAGTAAATAAACAGTCAACAATTTGATTCAACGAGCAACGGTTAACAATTAAGACTAAAGAATGACAATGAAGACACGTGTTTGCTTATTATGAGATTTTTCGTACTTCACAGCTCGAGATAGACTGTAACTTGTATTTGAGACTTGTAGACGCGAACTTGTATTTGAGACTTGTAGACGCGAAAAGGTAGACAAGAACTGTTACACAAGAAGTCGAGATTTTAACTGTTAGTCACGAACTGTTAGTTCGCTCTCATGCAATTACGGAGGAAAGCTCGGTGTGGGTGTGGTTTTTGAGTAAGGAAAACGGATTCGTTGCTTACACTTTTCGTGGGTGAGGTGAGGGCAACGATCTACGATGTCCATTGGTTTTTCGACATTAACAAGTGATGAGAGGGGACGGAACCTCCTACCAATGGCAATGATGCTAGTTGCTGTCTTTGTTTAAGGGAAAACTCGAAATTTCCGTTAGGCTAATACCCGCTTTCTCCGTGATTGTTTAAGAGCGCCTAATAAACTCAAGGACTTCTCCGAAACCCAGACACAAACCAGAAAAACTTCGAGAATTCTAAATTACTTCCAGACAAGCAGTTTGACTGGAAAACGTGTGCGGAGACAATGACGCTAAAGTTGACGATTTATGGTGGGCCCTTGAGTTTATTGAGCATCGGGAATACTGTTGGTGGGCCGCTGGCTGCCAGGTATTGAGAGATGGTGTGCAGATGTCCCACGCGACGTAACACATAGCCTGTTTCCAATCTTCCCTATTTTCACAACAAATCGCCTCCTCAAATGTACAAGGGATATCTACTCTACAATAATTTGCATGAATCTCACTAATGTTTTCTTTTTCTGGATACCTTACTGGAGTTCTCCTATTACGTGTAGATCTAGAGATGTTTAAGTTTTCAGGACTGTTATCATTCTCATCTTCCCTACTTTCTAACTCTTCCTTATTCATGCTGTCCAATAAATCATTATCTTCAATGTCATCGTTATCTTCATCGAATGAATTCTCCACAAAACCGATACATTTTGTGTCTGTTTTCATGACCTCTACATGTCTAGCTACTATTATTTTCCCACCTAATATGACTGTGTAACCTACTTCACTATATCCTAACAGAATTCCCATATCTGCCTTCTTATCCCATTTAGAAACTCTTTTTTGTTCTGGTCTTCTTACAAAAACTTTACTTCCATATAAACATAAATTTTCAACGCTTGATTTTCTCCCGAAAAATATTTCAAAAGGTGTCTTTCTCCCTATAGTATTTGCCAGTATTCGATTTTTCAAGTATGCCGCTGTACAAACTATTTCCGGCCAGTATTTTTCATGTACTTTCGCCTCCGCTAACAAGCAACGCGCCATGTCCATCACTGTTCTATTATACCTTTCCGCTGTCCCGTTTAATTCATGTACGTAGGTTGGGCAATTATTTATTCTGATACCTTTATCCCTAGCAAATTTATAAATTCGATTATTTAAATATTCTTTTCCATTATCGCATCTCAATATTTTTTACCTCTTGCCCGTTAAATTCTCGGCTTCATTTACAAACTGTACGAAAGAATCAAAGACCTCATCTTTTGATTTTATAGAATAAATTCGAGCTATTTTACTATAACGAGGTGGTATGTCGTGATAGGTGCAGAATGAATACTCGGATGTTCAACAAAAAAGTTTATTAAACTATTAACAATCAACAGTCAACAATTTACGATCAACAATTAACGATTAACTATCAAGAGTTAATAATCACATATCTCGGCTTGTGTTTGCTTCGCTATGACGCTAAACCTTTCGCACTTCGCAGCTCGGGCAGAATGAATCTTTTTGTTCGAAACCAAACGGATTCTTTTCTTTGTTTTCCCTCGATATCCCCACTACGCACGCGTTTATTAGATGTCCGCGACGGTTGCCGCATATGCATTCTTCCGAATATTCGGCGAAAGAACCGCAGGGATATCGATGGTACATTAGGCATGTCGGCCTTACGCTTTGAAGGTATAGCGGTTTGTGTCGCGAAGCCGTTGGAAAGTTCCGTGATCGAGTGCCGCCACAATAATCATCGATAAATGAGATAAAATATTTCTCTCCATTTAATCCGGTAGTCTTAAAGGGATCGCACACGTCCGTATGAATAATTTCCATTATCTCCCTAGCCTTAGTTCGATTATTTTTGAAAAGTAAATTATGCATTTTACTTTCTATACACACCCTACATTTCAAAAATTCCTTTTCAAATTCATTCGATATACCTGTCACTAGCTGCTCTTTACCCAAAATATTTAAGTATTTAAAATTTACGTGTCCTAGTATCCTATGCCATCTTTCCTTTTTACTCATACCACTATGTTCGGTATGCACTGTTTCCTAAGTGCTCCTTCCCTTTCAATATACTTTTTATTTTATATGTCCCACTCTTTTTGAACGCTACAGATGTAAGTTTATTATCCTCATCTATTACTTTTGCAATATTTCTTTTTGAAATAACCATATTATTATTATCCGTTAATTTGACTAAACTAATCAAGTTTGCGGACATTTCTGTAGTATCTTGATGGGTCTTAGAGGCAGGGCAAGTGAAGATGCTTTGATTGTTAACAAGGTGGTATAAGTTGTATATTTAATAACAATAAATGTAACAATAAAGCGTGACGGATTATCCGGTGATATACAATGTCCACGTGCTCGTTCGGCTTAGCGGCTTTTAACACTCGACCTCTCGACGTGTGCTCTTCGAATCTTCGTAAAGGACTCCCTCTTTGACCTTAAATCGTTTCTCGGTCCTCTCGGAGAGACGACCCCCCACTACGCTCGGATCATGCCACTGTTCGCGCCTATGATCACGTATATCGCATTCTCTTAAAACAACGAACTGAGATCGACGTTTCTGGAAGTCGCTACTAGCCGGCAACCATGCGCTCGTCGATACATTGTATGCCCCTCGTCGGGCAGACAGGGCGATTCGCCTGCGACATTGTAGGACCGCGAGCGACGGCCAGAGACGCGACCCATACTAAAACCTCGCAGCGTAACAAAACGCACACCTCTCTCTTTTCCGATACTACATTTCTTTCGCATAATACACTTTATTCATATTTATCTTATTTCGCTTTCCAAATGCATCAAAATAGCTTATAACATTTCCTACTTTTGTTGCCTTTATCGATCTATTATCGCCTAAATATATATTTACCGGTTCTTTAAGGTCGATAGATTTATCAAAATAATTGACATCGTTAATTGTGTGATCTGTACAACCGCTATCTAATAGCCACATTATTTCGTTGTCACTTATCTCATTCACCTCGCTGCTGTGTGCTGCGTGTGTCACGAAAAAAAAAAAGAAATTTAAGAGAAAAAAGAAACTTTATTTTTTTCCGGTTTACAATATACACTTCCGAGATCTAGGCGTGACTGTTCAAGACTGACTTGGATGATTTTAGGGGGAGTATTTAAATTCTTTTATTCGTAGGAGTGGGAAAAGGCTTCGATCATATATCTCGGAGAACGGATAGAGTGACCGGATGTTATTCCGATGGTCACTCATGTTAAGGCGCTTGGAATTTCGCTATCTTATCGCTTTGTTTAGTCGGATTTCGTCTGTGACATTCCCCCCTTCTTAGATTGAACTTGGTCCCTCAAGTTTTCTTCAGAATACTTTTGTGGAATCGGACTCGGCGCGGCTTGAAAATCACACCTGATTCCTCTTCTTCTTCAAGGTGGTATGAGTTGGTCGGGATATAGATGTCGCATGTTGCGACCGGGGCGCCTGTTGCTGGTGGGGATGTCGCATTGTGGCTGTTGATTACGGTTTCATTTCGGCAGCAAAATAAATTGATACATAAACTATTCGGTATACATTTTTTAATACATTTGAATACTCCTATCTTTTTTAATCCGTATATACCTAGCATCATGCCTAATGCTATGTACCCTAATATCTGGAGCGTGGTTAGCCCCCAATACTGTATACTTTTGATTCTATGTTCGAAATTAAGAGTTCTGATCTCGTCGCTTATTTTATCGACCGTGGTATTATAGCCTTGTAAATTATCTATTATCTTTGGTGCTCGCTCGAGTTTGTCTAACAGATGAATGAAGCTATAGTTTGTTTTGAGCGCTAGGGTTTTAGTTTTGATTTCGTATTTGACTTCGTTTTTTGTCTCGCCTATACGCATGTGTTCATCTTTGTACAATAAATCGCAGGAAGTGTTGGCTCTTATGATGGAGGGCTTGTCAAGTTTTTGCAAGGTGTGTTTCGTTTGGCAAATTGTGTCTATTTCTATCGGGTTCGCCGGTATCGCAATGTAGCTGTTGCTAGTTCTGAGTGGTATAAAGCTAATGTCTTCAATCTTAAACACAGTTATTTGGCAATGTTCGATATGATTTTTGAAGTTTATTATTTCGCTGTGACAATCGGTTCTCGAGTTTCTGTCATGGATTGGTATTGTTTGCTTGCATATAGTGGTTCCGGCTCGTTCTTTACAAAGTTTGTCGAGATATTCGATATCAGTGTTTATAAATGAAAGTCCTGAAGTTAAATATATCTGATGTTCGACTACTGGAGCCAAAAATACTCCATTTCTCTTACTCGGGATAGGATATACCTGTAATATATTCCATTCCGTGTTAGAGAATAAAGGTACTATGATTTTAAAGAATATTTTGTCACCTATTGTGAAGATTTTAAGATCACTGATGTCGAGTATAAACTGAAAATGTTCGGTTTTGGCAGAGATCGCGGTGTTGTACGTCTGGCTGCCTATCGCTTTGGCGTAGTTTTCTATAAATTCATCGGGGTCGAGTATTTGTGGGCTAATTATTCCCTGTTTGCCTAATATATACGACGCCGGACTTAGTGCGGGGAGTGCCTGGAGAAAAACAATATACCGCTGAACTTAGTATCTGTGCGCAAAAAGCAATACGCCGCCAGATTTAGTACGTGGGAGTGAGTAGTGTAGTGAAAGTTATAAAACTTTACTTGCTGCTAAACGACGAAAAGAAACGACACAGGGATAACAGCCGAGAGTGCCTGCGGGCGGTAAGCAAGGTGGGTACCGGTAAGGTTGATCGCCGCAGATAAAACCGCGGATGAAAAACATTACCATCGCAAGGTGAGAGGTACCTTCGAGGTACAACGGTCGGTGAACCTTACTATAGAGAGGCCAGGGAAGAATCGGCAAAGCAGATCGCCCCCGACAGTAGCGCGGGGAAGAAATACCATCGATCGGTGAGCTGGTGCAAAACCACGCGACCCAAGTGTCGTCACGAGGACAAACACCACCCACCGCGAAGGCAAGGGTAGTCCTGCAACCACTGAGGACACAAAAGATGGAGGGCTTAACACCAGAGAAAGAGAGCCCGGAGATGAAGAAAAGGAAGAGGAGCGAGGAAGAAGAAAAAAACTCAAAACAGGGAACTCGATCAGCACCAGATACACCTCGACCGATACCCGACATAAGGGTACAAGCGGGCGAGATAGAAAAGAAGGTTCTTGCCTTCTGTCTCGATCCAACGAAAAAGATTAATAAGGAACAGACAGCAACCATCATGCGGCATTTCAAAGAAATGCGAGGAATTGTGGAGGAACTCCTGCTCCACAACAGCAACCTGACCGGGAAGCTGCAGCACAGCACCAGCAAATTATTGTTGGGAAAGATATTTATCTCGTGGCATGCATGTAAGGTCAGTGATTATATCGCTACTAGCCGCTGCTACAAATGCCAAGGCTGCGGGCACGTAGCAAAATACTGCCGCGTAAACTATGAAATCCGCGCACTGCGCAGAAAGTGAGCACAGCACGAAGGAGTGCAAAAGTAAAGACAAGGATGCCAGCTGCGTAAACTGCAGGAAGGCAGGAAAGAAGGGTGATCACACGGCCTCCAACGTGAACTGCCCAATGTATAAGAAAGCGTTGGAAACAGTAATATCAAGAACGCAATATGAGTGAAAAAGGAAATGGAAGCAGAAGAGGACACGGGAGAAAAAGGGGAATAAGGATCCAGCAGCATAACATGCAGCGATCCAAAACGGTCCCCTACGAAATCAGGATGCAGATGACTGCTGACGGCGACGACATCCTGCTGATGCAGGAGCCATACAGCATAGAAGGGAAGATACCTGGACTCGGAGCGGGAGTCGCGATCGCTTGTCGAGGCTCGAAACACGATCCGCCAATGGCGGCTGTAGGGGTAAAATCGGAATTAATAACGCCACTTGAAGTCGCTGAACTTTGTACAACACACTGCGTCTGTGTGCAGATAAGCGACGGGGATACGGAGCTCTATGTGATAAGCCAGTACTTCCCGCCGACTGAGAACATCGAAGTCGGCATCGAGCAACTGGATAAAGTACTGAGGAGTCTCCGAGGCAAAAAGGCCATCGTGGGTCTTAATGCCAATGCAAAATTACCGTTATGGTGCAGCAAGAGCATCGACGACAGAGGAGAAGCGTTAGAGGCAGTTATAGCACAATACGGCCTCCATGTCCTAAACCAACCATGACAAACCTACACGTTCGAGACAACTCTAGGGCGATCAAATATAGACATCACCATGGCGAGTCCAAAGGCAATACCGCTCGTGGAAGAATGGAAAGTACACGAGGACGGAAACTCCAGTGACCATAGGATACTGGAGACGCGCCTGGATTTCGATGAAAGAAGCACCATGCCGCAGCTTCGGGAGAAAAGATATAATACACGAAAGGCCAACTGGGAGGAGTTGTCACGGAGGACGTCGAACGAATGACCGAGCAAATGCAGGCAGTCTTGATAAGAGCCTGCGACGCAGCCATCCCAAAGAAGAAGTGGCACTACAGGTCATTGCCCTGGTGGACGTCCGAGCTCACCCGTGCGAAGAGGAACGCCTACCGGGCAAGAAGAAGATACCAAGGGGCTAGGGACCCCGCAACGAGAGACCAGGAGAAGCTGCGGTACAGGGAAGTAAAAAGAGGAGTACCAGCGGATGGTCACAAAAGCGAAGATCCAGAGCTGGCAGGACTTCGTAACAATGGAGGGCAATAAAGAACCTTGGGGCATCGCGTACAGAACGGTCACGGGGAAACCCCCAGAGGGAAGGAAGCAGTATCGACTCTGCGGACGCCACAAGGAGACACCTCCAACTGGCGAACGACCGCGGCGGCGATGTTGTCCGCCCTTCTACCTGACGACCAGGAAGAATCTGACACGCCGGAGCAGACAGAAATCAGACGGAGCTCGACGAGCCCCCCGAATATCGAAGATACCCCCGAGTTTCGATTCGAGGAAATCAGTAGCGCTGTGAAACGACTGAGGAAGGGAAAATGCCCCGGCCCCGATCTGATCGAGGCAGAGACAATCCAACGGGCCCGGGGAGGAATTCACCAGGAGCTCCCGCGGCTCATGAACGGCTGCCTCGCCTGGGGGATCTTCCCTAAAGCTTGGAAGGTAGGGAACGTCATCACCATCCCGAAAGGACCGGATCGAGACAGAAGCAGTCCAAAGTCCTACAGACCAATCTGCCTGCTCTCTATGGTAGGCAAATTGCTAAAAAGGCTAATGGCCACTGGGATTCTCAACGAACACGTGATGTCCTCGGATCGGCAATACGGATTTCGCCCCGGAAGATCGACGGTGGACGCAATCACCCAGTTTCGAGGAAAAGTCGAGCAGATGAGCGAGAAGAAATACGTCCTCGCAATTGCGCTCGACATATCAGAAGCCTTCGACAACGTTTGGTGGCCAAATGTACTGCACGAGCTGAAGAAAAGAGGCTGCCCCGATAACCTGTTTCGGTTAACAAGGAGCTACTTCTCGGACAGAGTTGTGCAAATCACTGGGAAAAACGAGACAGTGAGCAAGCCCGTCACGAAAGGATACCCGCAGGGATCGGTACTGGGTCCAAGCTTTTGGAACCTCATATTCGATGACCTGCTGGTCGAGCTAACGACAAGCACATCGGAATGCTAGCCTATCGCGTATGCGGACGACATAGTAATACTAGTCGCAGGCAACACTAGAAACGAACTACAAGGGAAAGGACAAGAAGTAGTTACCCGTGCTTCCATCTGGTGTACCAGAACGAAACTAGCGCTGTCGGCGCAGAAGACAGAGATGCTGCTTGTCAAAGGCAAATTGGACGCGGAGAAACCACCGATCATCAAGATCAATAGCAGGAGTATAAAAATGGGACTAGTGATTAAATACCTGGGAGTGCACCCTGAGAGAGGCCTAAAAATCAACCGGCACCTACAAGAAATATGCAGCAAGTGCCAGAAACTACTCAGCAGCCTCGCGAGAGTGGCAAAAGCGAAATGGGGACTCGAACACGCGGCCATGCGTACCCTGTACAAAGGGCTGTACGAGCTGATAATCACATACGCCGCAGCTGGCTGGAGCGATCTGCTGAATGGGAAGGCGAGGAGAATGTTGATAAGATCACAGAGGATGGCGCTCCTCCAAGTGACAAAGGCCTATAGGACAACATCAACGGAAGCACTGCAGGTAATCGCTGGAGTCATTCCCATTGACCTGCTAATTGAAATAAGATCAAGAATCTACAGGAAGAGAATAGGACAGGAAGAAGCGAACAACGAGAGAGCCATCGTCAGAGAAGCCATAGAGAAGTGGCAAGAACGCTGGCAGACTACACTGAAGGGCAGGACAACCAACGAATACTTTGACAGTATCAAGGATAGACTTGAGAGCCGCTGGGTAAGACCCGATCACTACATGACGCATTTCATCAGCAAACATGGGGGCTTCAACAGCAGATTCAAGACATTCTGTCTCAGTGAAGTGGACACGTGCGACTGCGGTGAGGTAGAAACCGCACACCGCATCCTAGAGGATTGCCCAATCTTCAACGAAGAAAGGCAGGAACTGCGGAACGCAATAAGAGATCTGAACGTGCACTGGCCGAAGGAAAAGTGGGAATTCGTAACAAAGGACGTACGTATATCCCCACTTCCATCAGTTCACAAGGAGAGTTCTGCAGAGAAAAGAGGAGAAGAGAAAGAGAACCCTACGGGAGAAGCGGGACACACCGCAGCCACGACGACCTCCAGAGAGAACAGGGTAGAAAAGACGAACCCCCGAAATGAAGATGAACCCCCTGCAACAACAACGCCGGATAATAGAGGGAGCGAGAGCAACAATGACAACAACGACAACACCGACAACGTCAACATCGACAACAACGACGAAGACGACAGCAGCCAATAGAAGAGGAAGAAGAAGAAGAGCAGAGAACTCCACGAGGAAATCCTGCAAACGCCAACAAACAACTTCGGACCCAATAAGGACAATAAACAAGAAAGAAATAGGAACAGAAACAAGAAACAAAGAAGAGGAAAACATGACCAGTACTAGTCGGAGAGGAGACCTGCGACCGTCGACGTAGGCGATACTCATGTAAATGAGTGCCGAGCCGGTGCAGGGATAATCGGCTGCAAAGCCAACCTGCTGGAACAGAGCTATATGCTGGCAGCTCCTCCTCCTCGCGGCCCCCGCTGGTAACGGCGCGGCGCGATGCGTGCATCGTGCGGCGTCGGCTAAGCGAGATGCCGCCCGAAAGGGTAGGTTCAACTTGTCCAATGATCCGAAAGGTGAGGGCAGGGTTTTTCCAAGTCGCGCGCCGAATATCTATGCACGCCGTTCCCCGGGCATTGGACGCTCGAACGTAGAAGATTTAACGAACATCTAATTTGCGAAGAAAGTATGAGTTCTATACTCCAGGAATGGCGCTGTCGGCCGACACCCGAGCCCTCAAACGCTCACAATACTTGTTTGCCTAATATTATGACGTTAAGTACCTCATCTATCTGAAAGTGTAAAGTTGCATCTGATTAACGAAATGTAATAGTCCATTTTCATTAACATTAATAATGTACAGAACATTTTACAAAAATGGACATCTCAAACCATGTTTACAATTTTGCACTTTAATTATACTCGTCGAATTAAGGTTTCAACCTAATATTTCGTCCACTTTCCCTTACTTTTCTTTAATGCTTTTAATCTACGAGGCATACTGTCAATTAAATTTTTAATTATTTGTGGTTCAATATTGTACCATTCCCGTTGTGTTCTTTCCCATAATTCATGAACACCTGAAGGTGGATTATTATATTTTGCCAGCTTTCTTTTCAAAATGGACTACAAATTTTCGATTGGATTCATATCCGGACTTTGTGCTGGCCACTTGATCACAGAAAAATTTTGATTTTCTAGCCAGGTTTTAACTATTTTTTCAGTATGCTTAGGATCCCCGTCTTGTTGAAATACTACTTCACGATCATTGTATCCAATAGAATTAACTGCAGAAGGTAAATTACTTTGTAGAATGGTCAAATAATGCTCTTTTCGCATTATACCTTCGATTCGAACCAAGGGACCATCTCTGTGAGTAAAGCAACCCCAACACATAATTGAGCCACCTCCAAACTTCATAGTTTGCTTTATACCACCTGGTTGATCATTATTCTCGGATGAAGTCCAATACCAGGACCTTCCGTCGGATCCTAATCTGTTAATTTTTGTTTCAACACTCCATATAACTCTTTTCCAATCTTCGGTCGTCCATTCTTTGTAGGTGTAAACAAATTGTTTTCGTAATTTAATATTTTTGTTTGAAAGAGCTGGTTTACTTTCTTCTTCCTTCTCTCGAAAACCAATTCTCTTTAAAGAGCGACGAATGGTCCACTCGCTAGCATTTATTTGGATTTCCTGAGCAGCAATTTTTGGTGTTTTGTAACTTTGGTGTTTTTTTTTTGTTAACGTGGAGGAAATCCGCGCGGACACCAGGCCGTTGATGGGGGAAACGGCGTGGTAGTGCCGGACTCCAACCGACTAAAACCACCACGAGGACTGTCACGGCTGCGATCGAGAGAGACCCGGGAACCGGTGCGAGCGACACACTGCCCCCCCCCCGCGGCCAAAATGCGTCCCCTTAAAGGAGCGGTATGCGGTCACGTCACACCGCGCCCCGTCACCATGGCAGCCGTGCAAGGCAGTCCGGTTCCTCTACCGGACTGCTTGGCGGTCCCGAGGCACTGATCTGCCAGCGCCTAAGTTTGGCCCCCACCGGAGGACGCGGTGAGCCTAGCGCGTCGCATCGAAGCGCGTCCACGGCCTCTACCGCGCCCTCGCCGGCCGATCCTCTCGGGGTGAGAGCTCCGGACCCTCACCCTCTCCGCTGCCTGCTTCCGAAGCATAACTTGCTCACAGAAGGAGGTCACGGCCCTCCTCCCTCTCTCGCTCGCCAACAGCGCCTGGAGGATCGCCGGCGGAGAGAGATTCCGCCCGATTTCCGCGATGAGGTCGTGGCGCGGCTGCGCCCACGCCGGACAGTACTCCAGCGTGTGCTGCGCCGAGTCCACGCTCGCATCACAGTGGTGGCAACGCGTGGTCGCCTCTTTCCCTATTCGGTGCAGGTATTCACCGAAGCACCCGTGTCCGGTGAGCACCTGCGTCACCCTGTAAGTCAGGGGAGGTCCGCCCCCGTCCAACCAAACATCCCAGTTTGGAAGGACGGCCCCGAGGACCCTTATCCCCGGCGCGCCCGCTCTCATGTCGAGGCTGGCGCGCCATCTGTCGAGCAAGGCCCGACGAGCCCGAGCTTTAATGTCGGCGCCCCTCGAGCCGGCCCCGTCCGACAAATAGTTTGAGCGTGCAAGGGCTCGGCAAGAAGGCCGACCGCGCCATACCTCGAGTGTAAAACTCATACTGGCATCGCTGAAAAGATGTTCGTTAATTAAATACCATCCACTTTCCGGCGTCCACCGCCAGCAGAACGGCGCGCAGGTGGTCGGCGCGCGACTTGGAAAAACCCTGCCCCCTCCTTTCGGGTCATTGGACAAGTTGAACCTGCCCTTTCGGGCGGCAGCTCTCTTAGCCGGCGAGGCGAGATGCGCGCATCTCGCCGCGCCGTTACCAGCGGGGGCCACGAAGAGGCGGAGCTGCCAGCGTGTAGCTCGGTCCCAGCAGGTTGGCTATCAGCCGATTATGCCCTGCACCGTCACAGCGCTCACTTGCATGAGCACCGCCTGCACCTGTAACGTAATTTTTAGGGTTGGTTGGTGAAAATAAAATATAGTTGAGTCGTAACACAACAATTAACTTTGTTTTAATCAACCTTTATTGTGAATTCACCAATCACAATGTAACACGCACTGAACTAGCATAAATCGCAATTCACTCCAACCACGTTGACTATTCTAAGAGTACAGAATAAGTGATTCTTACTGACGATACTGTGTCTGAGGAAAGCTAGGGGTGGGTGTGTCTAAGGACACGGGACTATTGGATTTGTTGATGGCAATTTTGGTTAAGGAAGTGAGGGCAGTAGACACCGTCTCCGATTGGATAATAAGACGGTTGGTGGACCAGGAAGGGTTTTAGCCGCCCTCGCGAGAAAGTTGCCAACGGAACATACCAGATGTGGAGAAAACCAACTTTCTAAGCTAACACGTGGTAGACAATAAACGTAAACGGAAATCTAACACAGGAAATACTCGCTTGGTCCGAAGGACCTTAACAATGAAAATGCCAAGGCCCCTGGTGGGCACTTAAGACTATTGAGGATGCGCGCCAAGGATATGCAGACATCTGGGTGCCATCCTGTCCGTGGTGTGTGGCCTGGTCTCTGATGTGAATTAACGTTACACACCGACGGTCGCAGGGGGTCCTCCCCAGTTCTTACTTGTTGCATTCTTTTCCACGTTTTCCTATTTTGTTTCTGTGATCATTAATACTTTCATAATTGTCCTGTTTTGAGTCCAGTGCTGCTATTGTTTTCCGGGTTTCTTCTTTATCCTCTTGGTGTTTTTCTTCTGCTGTCAGTTGTTTTCTGCGTCGTTGATATTCTCGCCATTGTCGTTGCCATTATTGTCGCTGGCTTCGGTGTTGTCCAGTGTTGCGGGTTCTTCTTCTACTTCATCATCCTCCACTCCTCTATTTTGTTCGGGTGGCCGTCGTGCCAGCCTTGAACTTCTTCTTAGAGGGCGGTGTGTCAGTTCGCCAGGCTGCATTATTCTTCTCCCTGCGGGTCGACCATGCGGCGGGGTGCACTCTCTCTCTCTTTTTGGATTCTCCTTCTTTTATGTTCTTTTGCCTGGAAGACACTCCTTGTGAACAGACGGAAGTGTGGGTATACGTCCTTGGAAACGAATTCCCATTTTTCCTCCGGCCATTCCAAATTCAGTTCGAGAATTGCGTCCCTCAGCTTCTGCCTGTCTTCGCTGTATAACGGGCAATCCTCCAAGATATGTTGAGGAGTTTCTATCCCCCCGCAATCGCACGTGTCCACCTCACTCAGTCCGAATTTTTGGAGCTTGCTATTGAAGTCTCCGTGACCACTGATGAACTGTGTCATGTAGTGGTCTGGTCTTAGCCATCGATTCTCCAGCCTGTCCCTGACACTGTTGAAGTATTCGAAGGTTGTTCTACCATTCGACGAGGTCTGCCAACGTTCTTGCCATTTTTCAATGGCTTCCCTGACGATGGCCTTGTGGTTGAGTGCTTCATCCAGCCCTCGTTTCATCCTGTGGGCTCTCGCCCTGATCTCGATCAGCAGGTCGATGGGTATTACTCCTGCAATGACCTGTAGTGCCTCCGTTGACGTGGTTCTATATGCCTTAGTTACTCGAAGAAGTGCCATTCTCTGCGATCTTGACAGCATGCGTAGAGTTTTCCCGTTCAACAGGTCGCTCCAGCCGGCTGCGGCGTAAGTGGTTATCGGTTCGAACAACCCCTTATATAAAATTCTCATAGCCGCGTGTCCGAGTCACCATTTTGACTTGGCTACTCTTGCGAGGCTGTTGAAGAGTCTTTGGCACTTCTGAGTTGTTTCGTACACATGCCGATTTATATTCAGGCCTGTTTCAAGGTGCACTCCCAGGCACTTAATCGATTGCTTCATTTTGATGCCCCTGCCGTTTATCTTTATTATCGGTGGTCGTTCCGCGTCCAGCTTCCCTTTGACGAGTAACATTTCGGTCTTTTCCGCAGATAGCGAGAGTTTCTTCCTGGTACACCAAGTAGAAACGCGCGTAACTATTTCTTGACCTTTTTCTTGTATTTCAGTCCTCGCGTTTCCTGAGACCAGGATAATTATGTCGTCTGCATACGCGACCGGTTCACACTCTGTCGCGCTTGTTATTATTTCGCCTAACAGGTCATCGAATACTAGGTTCCAGAAACTTGGACCCAGTACCGATCCCTGCGGGCATCCCTTCGTGACCGGCTTGCAGACTATTCTGTTTTTCCCGGTAATCTGCACATTTCGATCCGAGAAGTAGCTCCTCGCCAGCCGATAGAGGTTGTTGGGACAGCCTCTTCTCTTCAGCTCTTGCAAGACGTTCGGCCACCAGACGTTGTCAAACGCTCCAGATATGTCCAGTGCTATGGCGAGAACGTACTTCCTGCACTCATCTGTTCGGCCTTCTCGCGGAACTTAGCAATCGCGTCCACCGTTGATCGTCCAGGGCGAAAACCGTATTGACGGTCCGAGAACATCTCGTGCCTGTGGAAGATGGTCGCCATCCTAGCAGCCATCAGTCTTTCCAGCAACTTGCCCACCATAGATAGCAGGCAAATCGGTCTGTAGGACTTCGGACTGCTTCTATCCCGGTCAGGTCCTTTGGGAATAGTGATTATATTCCCCACTTTCCAAGATCTTGGGAAGACTCCCCAAGTGAGGCAGCCATTCATGAGCCTGAGGAGTTCTTGGTGAATTCCTCCCCAGGCACGTTGTAGTATCTCCGCTTCGATCAAGTCAGGGCCAGGGCATTTGCCCTTCTTTAGACGCTTTATCGCGCCAGCAAGTTCTTCGAACCGGAACTCCGGGGTGTCCTCTTCGCTTGGGGGGATCGTCGCGCTCCTCCTGATCTCTGTCTGGTCAGGCGTGTCCGTTTCTTCTTGGTCGTCGGGTAACAGGGCGGACAGCATCGCCTCCGCGGTTGTTCGCCAGTTGGAGGTATCTCCGTGTGGCGTCCGCAGGGTCGACACTACCACTTCTCCCCAAAGTTTACCCGTGACCGTTCTGTAGGGAATTCCTCAGGGTTCCTTGTTACCCTCCTTGGTTACGAACTCCTGCCAGCTCTGGCTCTCGTGATCTTCCTGGTGTATTCTCTCCTGAGTTCCCTGTACCGCAGCTTCTCTTCTTCCCTCGCTGCAGGGTCCTTAGCCCCCTGGTACCTTCTTCTTGCTCGGTAAGCATCCCTCTTTGCTCGTGTGAGCTCGGGCGTCCACCACGGTACCGACCTATAGTGCCATTTCTTTTTGGGAATAGCCGCATCGCAGGCTTTAATGAGGACAGCACGCATTTGTTCCGCCATTCGTTCTACGTCCTCAGCTTGCTGGAGGGTGGTCCCTCGGAGTGCAGTGCTTTGCGACGTGTCCGAATCCCTGGCATTTGTAGCACCGGCTAACGGCTATGTAGTCGCTAACCTTACAGGCGTTCCACGAAATAAATACCTTGTTGGATATTAGTTTTTCTCTTACCTGGGGGGTACTTCCAGTACCCAGTTAGTTTCCTTGGAGTCCTTGCGGCCAGTTCGGAAGCAGAACCGAATTGCCGCCACGTCCTCTTCCGTTAGTCTGTCCTGGTTTTGTTTCCTAATGCATACCAGCAGTTCTTTTTCGGGGATTTCCCGGGGAACGTCATACATTATAAGGCGGGGTAGCCTCCTTTGGGGGTGCTGGTTTTAGTCCAGCCTCCCTTAACTTGCGTTCTCGGTGAACGCCCTTAATCCCCTCCGGTTTCGTCGTTTCCACGACTAGGCCATTCCCGCTGATCTTCTTAACCGCGGTGACCTGGATGCCTCTTTTACGTGGGTTAACTAGCGTGAAGACAGCTTCTTGCGCCTCTTCACTTGTCTTAATTTCGCTTTCCTGAGGGTCTGGTCGAATTATCACTGCATTCTTCGGTGGTCTTACAGCGATTTGTCCTACTTTGTTATTTTTCATCTTGACTTTCTCCGCGTAGGAGGGTTGTCTTGGTTCCGCTCTGGCTGTGCTCTTGACTTTGACCGCCGTCTCCAGACGCTTGCTACTTTGAAGCGTTTTATTCACAGCGCTCAATATTTCACTTTCCTTGTTTTTCGCTTCAGAGCTTTGCTCTAATTTTCCATTTAAATAACTATTATGGAGGAGAAGCTCCTCCACAATGCCCCGCATGTCGGTGAAGTACCGCATAATGGTTGCGGTTTGCTCCTTGTTGACCTTCTTGTTTGGGTCAAGGCAGAAGGATAACATATTCTTCTCAATCTCCCCTGCCTGTGCTCTTAAGTCGGGCACGGGGAGGGTTCCTTGACTGCCTGCGTCGACGATTGTGGTTTAGCTTGCGTCCCCTTCTCCTCGTCTTCAGCCCTCTTCCTCTTCTTCTGTTCGGGGCTTCTTCCGGCCGCTTTTTGGGTCCTAAGTGGCTCGAGAACCACTCTCGGGTGTAGCGGGGCAGCTCCCACGCCGGACAGAGCTCCAGGGTGTGCTGCGCTGTGTCCCTGCCCTCTCCGCAGTGGTGGCAGATGTCTGTCGTCTCTCGCCTTATTCTCTTCAGGAACTCGCCGAACACGCCGTGTCTAGTGAGCACTTGTGTCATCCTGAATGTGAGTGGGAGGCCGTGGCGGCTCCTCCATGCCTCCCAGTTTGATAGGACCGCTTCCGCGCCTCGGTGTTCGCTTCTCCCGTTGATCAGTTGGGATCGCCACAGGTTCCATGTGTCCTCCTCGGCGGTTCCTGTGTCGTTTGGAGCTGCCTGCTCGGTAGGGTCTTCTCCCGGATGCCATTCTCTCCGGCGGGTGTATCTCTTTTTGAGCGCCAGCGCCCGCAGTATTCAAGATGGCGGCAAGCAATACGGACGCGTGCACGTCGCTCCGTAGTGTGTAACCGAAATTTTGGGTAAAATCGAAGAGTGCAGTGAAATAAACAGTGAGAGAGTGAAGCGTTAGTGGCGAGGAGTGTTTTTGTGTAAAATGTTTAGTGGAGATCGTTGGAATAACAGTGTAGTGAGTGAAAATAGAAGTGGCGTAGAGACAAAGGCAGCGAGGCGGCCATATTGGTGACGCGCGACAGTAGCGCCGCCGTCGCGTCCCCTCGGGCAACTTATGAACTACTGGTGTAGTACTGACGCGACGTTAGTTACCTAGTGACTCTGTTACCTACGGGTGACAGTGGTAACTACATTACCGACGGTCGGAGAACTTATCGGCAGTGGAAGTTATCGGCGGTAGGGAAACGAACAGTCTTATCGACGGTGGGGAAACTTATCGGCGGTAGGGAAAGGAACAGTTTATCGACTGTGGGAGAGCCTGATCGACGCTAGGTAAAGCACCGACGGTTGAAAACTACAGCGGGAACGAGGTTGGTGAGCAAAAAAAAAAAAGTCATCAAAATGGCCTCGAGGGGGGAAACCTCCCCCCGCTGTCCAAGCAAGAGTGGTTCTGGAACCACTAAGGACCCAGAAAGCACCTGGAAAGAGCCCTGAGCTCAAGAAGAGGAAGAGGGAGGACGAGGAAAAAAAGGAGGCACAAGCTAAGCCTCAACCGACTACGCAGGCAATTAAGGAACCCTCGCCTGTGCCCGATTTAAGAGCACAGGCAGAGGAGATCGAGAAAAATATGTTGGCCTACTGCCTCGACCCTAACAAGAAGGTCAATAAGGAGCAAACCGCGATTATTATGCGGTACTTCACCGACATGCGGGGCATTGTGGAGGAGCTTCTCCTCCATAATAGTTATTTAAATGGAAAATTAGAGCAAAGCTCTGAAGCGAAAAACAAGGAAAGTGAAATATTGAGCGCTGTGAATAAAACGCTTCAAAGTAGCAAGCGTCTGGAGACGGCGGTCAAAGTCAAGAGCACAGTCGCAGCGGAATCAAGACAACCCTCCTACGCGGAGAAGGTCAAGATGAGGAACAACAAAGTGGGACAAATCGCTGTAAGGCCACCGAGGAATGCAGTGATAATCCGGCCAGATCCTCAGGATAGCGACATTAAGACAAGTAAAGAGGCGCGAGAAGCCGCCTTCACGCTAGTTAACCCACGTAAAAGAGGCATCCAGGTCACCGCGGTTAAGAAGATAAGCGGGAATGGCCTAGTCGTGGAAACGACGAAACCGGAGGGATTAAGGGCGTTCACCGAGAACGCAAAGTTAAGGGAGGCTGGACTAAAAACCAGCACCCCCCAAAGGAGGTTACCCCGCCTTATAATGTATGACGTTCCCCGGGAAATCCCCGAAAAAGAACTGCTGGTATGCATTAGGAAACAAAACCAGGACAGACTAACGGAAGAGGACGTGGCGGCAATTCGGTTCTGCTTCCGAACTGGCCGCAAGGACTCCAAGGAAACTAACTGGGTACTGGAAATACCCCCCCAGGTAAGAGAAAAACTAATATCCAACAAGGTATTTATTTCGTGGAACGCCTGTAAGGTTAGCGACTACATAGCCGTTAGCCGGTGCTACAAATGCCAGGGATTCGGACACGTCGCAAAGCACTGTAAGCTAAACTACGATATCTGCGCACACTACGCGGAGAGCGGACACAGCACCAAACAGTGCACGAATAAGAAGAACAATGCCAGCTGTGCGAACTGTAGAAAGGCTGGCAAAAAAGGGGATCATGCGGCCTCCAGTGCCGACTGCCCCATGTACAAAAAAGCCCTGGAAATAATTATTTCAAGAACGAATTATGAGTAATACGCGAAAAAGAAACGGAAGGGATTATGGGGGAACCAGGGGAATACGGATCCTGCAACATAACATGCAGCGATCCAAAACAGTCCCCTATGAATTGAGGAACCAGATGAGTGCTGATGGAGACGAAATCTTGCTTTTGCAAGAGCCATACAGCATAGACGGGAAAATACCTGGACTCGGAACGGGGTTAGCAATCGCCTCTCGGGGATCGAAGGATGACCCGCCAATGGCAGCCGTTGGGGTCAAATCAGAACATCTAACGCCGCTCGAAGTCACCGAGTTGTCCACAACACACTGCGTATGCGTGCAGGTTAGTGACGGTGTCTCAGAACTACACGTCGTCAGCCAGTACTTCCCACTGACTGAGGACATCGCAGTCGGTATTGAACAACTGGAGAAGGTACTGAGGAAACTCAGAGGCAAGAAGACCGTCATCGGCCTGGACTCCAACGCCAAGTCACCGTTGTGAAACAGCAGGTGTTCGGACGATAGAGGAGATAGAGGAGTGTGAGATACTCCGAGGGACCACCCTCCAGCAAGCTGAGGACGTAGAACGAATGGCGGAACAAATGCGTGCTGTCCTCATTAAAGCCTGCGATGCGGCTATTCCCAAAAAGAAATGGCACTATAGGTCGGTACCGTGGTGGACGCCCGAGCTCACACGAGCAAAGAGGGATGCTTACCGAGCAAGAAGAAGGTACCAGGGGGCTAAGGACCCTGCAACGAGGGAAGAAGAGAAGCTGCGATACAGGGAACTCAGGAGTCTGGGGGCCGTGACCCCCATCACTTCCACCCAGATCCGGCCAGGGATTCCGTCCGGGCCCGGTGCCACGTTGCGGGAGGTCATTCTTCTGGTTGCCTCCCTGTTAGGAAGATGATACATTTACACTGTACATGTGAGTGTGTGTGTAAGCGTCGGAGGGCGTCCAGGTCTTGGTTGAGACAAAACACTGTTGGGAGATGAGAGAAGCTTCTAGAAGAGTCTGTAGACGACTAGCGTGCGTGCAAGAAGGTTATCGAGGTCTTCAGAGTGTAATAGTTTTGTATAGCTGTTGAGTGTGTAATAAAATAAACGATTTGTATTTCCAAATCCTCTCTTTACCTTAACATTGTAGCAGAGCGTGGTTACTAGTTTTGCAAGCTATTTAGTGCGTGGTTGCTAGTCTTGCGAGTTAGTTCGAGTGAGTTTAGTAAGGGAAGAAATTTTCCAAGGATATAAAAATAAAAGAAAAAATACTTCGAGCACGTAGGAACGCTTGAGTAAAGAATAGGAAATCAATTAAAATGGAAAGATCGGAAATGATAATACCGATATTCGATGGTGAGGATTACGGTATGTGGAAGAAAAGAATAATGATGTTTGCAGTATCGGAAAAGGGAGAGGTGTGCGTTTCGTTACGCTGCGAGGTTTTAGTATAGATCGCGTCTCTGGTCGTCGCTCGCGGTCCTACAATGTCACAGGCGAATCGCCCTGCATGCCCGACGAGAGGCATACAATGTATCGACGAGCGCATGGTTGCCGGCTAGCAGCGACTTCCAGATACGTCGATCTCAGTTTGTTTAATTTTTAAGAGAAATGCGATATGCGTGATCATGGGCGCGAACGGTGGCGTGATCCGAGCGTAGTGGGGGGTCGTCTCTCCGAGAGGACCAAGAAACGACCTAAGGACAAAAGGAGTCCTTTACGGAGATTTGAAAAGAGCACACGTCGAGAGTGTCGAGTAAAAAAGCCGCTAAGCCGAACGAGCGCGTGAACATTGTTCATCACCGGATATTCCGTCACGCTTTGTAGTTACACTTATTGTTATCAAATATATTAACCACATCACCTTTTTAACCATTAAAGCAACTTTCACTTGTCCTTTTCCTCTAAAAAACCCACATTTAAGTTACTACATAATTTTGGGGGCTCAGCCGGGATCTAGAGCGTCAAGCGACAGGCGAAAGTGTGAGTGATAGTTTATCCGGAAGAGTGATATCGGGAACAATGGTTGATAACAACGCAGGAGAAGCAGGTTTGACTGACGAGCAGGTGGCTCAGATGCAGATACCTGAGTTGAAAGACGAGCTGAGAAGACGTCGGCTGAGATTAGCGGGCAGAAAGCGCGAGCTGGTAGCGCGATTGCTGGCTGCGTTACGCTTAGAACGTGAACACGGTGCGCGTGAAGAAGATGAGGATGATGACGACGATGATGTAGAAGACGACGACGATGATTTTGAAGACGATGAAGACGATGAGATTGGCGCGATTGGGAACCGTTTAGACGTGAACGTTCCAGGGAATCGCGGTCTCAATAATCAAGACGGCGGAGTTCGGGGAACTCCAGTGATAAGACGACGGAGGCGCACGGTGTTAACGTTCAAAGACGTAGAGGACTCGTTGGAGAAATTCAGCGGAGATGATCTGCTGAGTGTAAGTCAGTGGATAGAAGATTTTGAGGAAATGGCGAAAGTATGTGGTTGGTCGGACATCCACATGGTAGTTTTCGCCAAGAAGCTGCTCACAGGCTCCGCTCGAACTTTCGTGCGGCAAGAACGAGGCACGAAGTCCTGGGCGAAGCTGAAAAGGGCGCTGAAAGACGAATTTGAGGATGTAGTGAGTGACCGGCAGATACATCAAGAGTTAGCGCGTAGAACAAAGAGAGCAGATGAAAGTCTGCAACAATATCTGTATAGTATGCGCGAGATTGCGGGACAAGGAAGAGTTGATATGCAGTCGGTAATCGGCTATATTATCCAGGGTGTTCCCGATGAGGTCACCAACAAGGCGGTATTGTACGGAGCCAGGAACATACAACAGCTAAAAGAACGCTTCAAGCAGTATGAAGCGATGAAAAGGGATATGGGAGTGGAAACTAAATTCGGGAAACACAAGGACGACAAGGAAAAACGATCAGGAGTGCGGAACCAGCCGAGGCAAGCAAGTAGTGACCAAGGAAGATGCTTTAACTGTGGTAGTGAGGATCACTTAAGTGCAAAGTGCCCGGAGAAAGAAAGAGGTGTTAAGTGTTTTAAGTGTAGCGAGTTTGGGCATATTGCGACGAAGTGTACCGCACGACCCCAAAAGACTTACGTCATCTCAAGACCCGAAAAGAAGAAATGCATGAAGGAGGTGTCGATAGATGACTGTAAGTTTGTAGCGTTAGTGGATACGGGTAGTGATCTCACGTTCATACGGTCAGACGAGTATGCGAGATTGGGATCACCACCTCTAGGTAAGGCTAAGCTTAAGTTTGATGGTTTGGGTTCCACGGGCAATGAGACTTGGGGCGAGTTCACGAAAGTAATGACGGTCGACGGGTGTGCATTTCCGGTAACGTTGCATGTCGTCTCGAACAAAGTATTGGCAAGACACAGCCTGTTGTTAGGTGCGGATTTCTTGGATCAGGTAGAGTTGTGGGTCAAACGAGGCGAGGTGACCTTTCGACGACTTGACGAGCAGACTGACGATTTCGAAGACGCGCCAGATATAGCGAGAGTGAACATAGTAAAACAGACCGACGAAGTAGATTCACCGCAGGTACAGGAACCGCGTTGCCGTGAAGCGATTCGCGATGTCGTTAGGGGGTATGAGCCGGAGAAGAAGCGAGACGTCGGGATAACCGCAAAGATCGTGTTAAAAAGCGACAAACGCGTAGTACGGAGATCGCGAAGATGAGCGCCGTCGGAGAAAAAGGAAGTAGATGATTTGACGAAGTTGCGGACCAACGAGGGCGATTTTGAGTATCAGATATGTCATCGGCCGGGTGAAAATAGGCAGTATGTGAATGCCCTAAGTGGAGGTCTGCCACCGAGTGCTATGTGTGCGGTTGAGAGTGAGGACGGGCTGATTGCACGGTTGAGAAACGCACAGAACAAGGACGCTGAAATTCGTAGGATTTTAGATGCCGCAACGTGCAGTCAGGCCGATGGGTATGTAGTGAGAAATAACGTTTTGTGTAAAGAGTGTAAAGACGTTTCGTTAGTGATAGTACCGAAGGCTATGCAGTCTCAGGTAGTCAGGGAGGCGAACGAGCGTGGGCATTTCGGAGTCTCCAAAACGGAGGCTATAGTCAAGAAAGACTTTTGGTTTAAGAAGCTACGCGAGGACGCAAAAAGGAAGATCGCTGCAACGCAAGAGGAGAATCGCAGAAATTACAATAAAAGAAGAAAAAGTGCGAGGCAGTATTTAAGGGAAGCCTTGGTTCATAAGCGCCGAAAAGGACGTATCCGACGACAGCGAAGACGAAAGCATCTGGGGGCAGATGTTATCGCAGGATGGCCGAGTGTAGTATCGGAAAAGGGAGAGGTGTGCGTTTCGTTACGCTGCGAGGTGTTAGTATAGATCGCGTCTCTGGTCGTCGCTCGCGGTCCTACAATGTCACAGGCGAATCGCCCTGCATGCCCGACGAGAGGCATACAATGTATCGACGAGCGCATGGTTGCCGGCTAGCAGCGACTTCCAGATACGTCGATCTCAGTTTGTTTAATTTTTAAGAGAAATGCGATATGCGTGATCATGGGCGCGAACGGTGGCGTGATCCGAGCGTAGTGGGGGGTCGTCTCTCCGAGAGGACCAAGAAACGACCTAAGGACAAAAGGAGTCCTTTACGGAGATTTGAAAAGAGCACACGTCGAGAGTGTCGAGTAAAAAAGCCGCTAAGCCGAACGAGCGCGTGAACATTGTTCATCACCGGATATTCCGTCACGCTTTGTAGTTACACTTATTGTTATCAAATATATTAACCACATCACCTTTTTAACCATTAAAGCAACTTTCACTTGTCCTTTTCCTCTAAAAAACCCACATTTAAGTTACTACATGTTTCTAAGATATAAAGAATGTGATATTGTTATAACTCGAGTGAAGACCGAAACAGATAATCCAGACTGGGACAAAAAGGATCTGAAGGCGATAAATATAATTTATGGTGCAATATCAAACAGACAAATGGAATATATTAGTGAGGAAAAAACTGCGTATGAAATAATAAGAAAGTTTGACGAAATGTACTTAAGAGAGTCGACGGCACTACAGATCGTGTGCAGAAGGAGATTGGAGAGGATAAGTCTCGATAAATACAGTGATTCAGAGCCTTTTTTTGTGATTTTGAAAAATTAATAAACGAATTAAAAGGTGCCGGCGCACAAGTGAGTGAGAGAGAAAAGTTAAATTACATGCTAAATGCGTTACCTGAAGAGTATAGCTACATAGCGGATATAATAGACGCAGTGAAAGAAGAGAATCAAACGGTAGCGTACGTGAGGAATAAGATAGAAATAGCAGAAAAGAAAGGAAAATCAAATCGAGGAGAAATGAAATATAATGCTTTTGCTGCGAAAAAGGAAGGATGCTTCAAATGTGGAAGAGTGGGACATTTTACAAGAGAGTATCAAAATGGCGCCCAGGCGGGAAGCAATAGCAATTATCGGCGTGAGTCAACACGTGGTAACAGTAGAGGAAGAGGAAACAAAGGAAACACAAGCAGGGGACGTGGAAACTTCCATCGTCAAACAGCAACCGGCACGAGCGAGTATGGCAATTCAGGAGCAGGCATATGGATGGCAACGGCGCACGCGGCACACAGCAGCAAGATGAAAGAGATGAGTAATAATGAGATTACGTGGCTATTAGATAGCGGTTGTACCGACCACATAATTAACGATATAGATTATTTTGACAAATCTATCGACCTTAAAGAACCGGTAAATATATATTTGGGCGATAATAGATCGATAAAGGCAACAAAAGTAGGAAATGTTATAAGTTATTTTGAAGCATTTGGAAAACGAAATAAAATAAATATGAGTAAAGTCTTTTATGTGAAAGAAATGTCCGCAAACTTAATTAGTTTAGGCAAGTTAACGGATAATAATAATATGGTTATTTCAAAAGGAAATATTGCGAAAATAATAGATGAAAACAATAAACTAACAGCTATAGCGGTCAAAGACAACGGAACATATAAAATGAAAAGTATATTGAGAGGGAAGGAGCACTTAGTAAACAGTGCCGAACGTAGTGGTATGAGTAAAAAAGAAAAATGGCATAGGATGCTAGGACACGTGAATTTTAAATACTTAAATATTTTGAGTAAAGAACAGTTAGTGACAGTTATACCGGATAAATTTGAAAAGGAATTTTTGAAATGTAAAATGTGTATAGAAAGCAAAATGCATAATGTACCTTTAAAAAATAATCGAACCAAAGCTAGGGAGATAATGGAAATTGTTCATACAGACGTGTGCGGTCCATTTAAGACTACCGGATTAAATGGAGAGAAATACTTTATATCATTTGTTGATGATTATAGTAAGATAGCTAGAATCTATTGTATAAAATCGAAGGACGAGGTCTTTGATTCTCTTGTACAGTTTGTAAATGAGGTTGAGAACTTAACGGGCAAGAGGTTAAAAATATTAAGATGCGATAATGGAAGGGAATACCTAAACAATCGAATTTATAAATTCGCTAGAGATAAAGGTATAATAATAAATAATTGTCCTACTTATGTACATGAATTAAACGGAACAGCGGAAAGATATAATAGAACAGTGATGGACATGGTGCGTTGTTTGTTAATGGAAGCAAAAGTACATAAAAAATATTGGCCGGAAATAGTATGTACAGCGGCATACTTGAAAAATCGAATATTAGCAAACACTGTAGAGCGTAAGACTCCTTTTTGAAATATTTTTCGGGAAAAAAACCAAGTGTTAAAAAATTTATTTTTGTATGGAAGTAAAGTTTTTGTAAGAAGGCCAGAACAAAAACAAGATTCTAAATGGGATAAAAAGGCAGATATGGGAATTCTGTTAGGATATAGTAAAGTAGGTTACAGAGTCCTATTAGGTGGAAAAATAACAGTTGCTAGACATGTAGAGGTCATAGAAACAGACACAAAATGTATAGGTCTTGAGGAGAATTCATTCGATGAAGATAGCGACGAGAGTAAAGATAATTATTTATTGGATAGCATGAATAAGGAAGAGTTAAAAAATAGAGAAGATGAAAATGATAGTAGTCCTGAAAGCTTAAAGATTCCTAGGAGATCGACACGTAATAAGAGAACTCCAATAAGGTATCCAGAAAAGGAAAACAGCAGTGAGATTCGCGCAAATTATTGTAAAGTAGATATCCCTTGTACATTTGAGGAGGCGATTAGTAGTGAAAATAGTGAAGATTGGAAACAGGCTATGGATAAAGAAATAGAATGCCTATATAAGAACAAAACTTGGAAATTGGTAGAAAGGGTAAAAGGCAAAGAAGTCTTAGATGTAAAATTGGTTTACACGAGAAAATCAGATGACAGGTGTAAGGCTAGATTAATGGTAAGGGGATTTCAACAAAGAAACGTAGTCGATGACATATATTCTCCAGTAGCGAGTAATCAGACCCTTAAGATATTGCTATCATATTGTTGCCAAAATGGATTAATCATTGAGCAAATGGATGTAGAAACTGCCTTTTTAAATGGTGAAGTGAGCTCGGAGGTATATGTAAATCAACCAAAGGGATATGCAGACGGAACGAATAGAGTTTGTAAATTATCGAAAGCGCTTTATAGGTTAAAAGAAAGTCCGAGGGATTGGTATGAGTGTTTTGATAGGTATGTGACGAGATTAGGTTTTAAGAAGAATAATGTAGAATTGTGCCTATATACTCATGGAGAGGGAGAAAATGTTGTTTATTTGCTAATATATGTAGATGACTTGTTAATCTGTAGTAAAAACAAAAAGGGGATACAAAATATAAAGAAGTTATTAACTGATAAATTTAAAATGAAAGATTTAGGTGAAGTAAAAGAATATCTTGGAATAAATATAGAGTATGATTATATCAGAAATGAAATGACACTAAGCCAAACAAAATACAGTGAATCATTAGCAAAGAAATATAAATTACAGGACAGCAAATTGCACTGTACACCTATGGAGACAAATTTAAAAATTGAAAATGCTGAGATAAATAGAAATGATATTGGATACAGAAATTTAATTGGTGTATTGTTGTATATTAGTACAAATACTAGACCCGATATAAGTTATAGTGTAAATTATCTAAGTAGATTTCAAGATTGTTGTAGCGAGACACATTTTAAATATGCTTTGCGAATATTGAAGTATTTGTACCGGACTAGAGATTTAAGGTTACATTATAAAAGGAACGAAAAATGTGAAACGATAGATTGTTATGTGGATGCTGATTGGGCAGGAGATCATGTAGATAGGAAATCTACTTCTGGATATGTAATTAGATTGTATGAAAATGTAATCAGTTGGAAGTCTAAAAAACAAAGGTATGTGACGAAAGCCTCGACGTATGCAGAGTATGTAGCCCTATCAGAAGCGGTGAGTGAATTAATGTCTATTAGAGAAATTATAAAGGTCTTCAATGTAAATCTAGACGATAACCCTGTAAAAATTTATGAAGATAACTCTGGAGTGATAAGTATAGCGAAGTACGGAAATTTCACAAAAAATTCTAAACACATTGAAGTTCATTACCACTACGTTCACGAATGCTTAAAGGAAAATAAGATAAATATAATTAAAGTAAGTACAGACGAAAATACTGCGGATATTTTTACGAAGGCACTGTGTAGGGAGAAATTCGAAAGGTTTAGGTCATGGATGAATGTAAAATAAGAGGAATGTAAATAAAGCCATAAGTGTTAAATTTTCTGTAAATCAATTCGACAAGCATGTAAATACAATTAAGTGTACAGTATAAATGTAAGGAGGCGTGTTAGGAAGATGATACATTTACACTGTACATGTGAGTGTGTGTGTAAGCGTCGGAGGTCGTCCAGGTCTTGGTTGAGACAAAAGACTGTTGGGAGATGAGAGAAGCTTCTAGAAGAGTCTGTAGACGACTAGCGTGCGTGCAAGAAGGTTATCGAGGTCTTCAGAGTGTAATAGTTTTGTATAGCTGTTGAGTGTGTAATAAAATAAACGATTTGTATTTCCAAATCCTCTCTTTACCATAACACTCCCATATCTCCTCCTCCGTGACTTCTCAGTCGTCCCTCCATTCCAGCGGTCGTGTCGTTTCCCGTGGCCGTTCCGCCGCTCTGTTTTCTTGTGGGGGAAAGAGCGTTCCGGTGATCCGCGTCAACAGCGCAGGTTCCATCTCCGTCGTTGTCAGGGGGCCCTTCGCGCGTAGTTTCTGTGTCACCGTCCTATATGGCCTTCCCCATGGGTCCGACTCGACTGTTTCGACCAGTTCGGACCAGGCACGGTCCTTCGCTTTTTTAATTTCCTTTTGTAGCGCGCGGTACGCCCGGTAGCGCAAGGAGACTTCTTC
The DNA here is from genome assembly GCA_019201815.1 of Bombus balteatus. NCBI lineage: Eukaryota > Metazoa > Arthropoda > Insecta > Hymenoptera > Apidae > Bombus > Bombus balteatus. Next base: position 14,625 of record JAFJHM010000132.1, on the reverse strand, counting down.
TTCGTCGCGTCGTCGCCAGCGGCGGGCCCTTAGGTACTGTCTTCGGGCCCGGACACATCTCGTCCTCAGTTCCGCGATGTCGGGGTTCCACCAGTAAACTGCTCTGCTTCGCACCGTGCCCGGTGTGGCCCGTGGCATGGATGCGTCGCAGATTGCTGTCATGGCTTGGCGGAGGTTCTCGGCCTCCTCTTCCATGTCTGCTTCGGTCGTCGTTGTCGAGGCCTCCCAGCTCCAAGCTGTTGCTATAGCAGCCGCCCGGAGTAGATCTTCATTCCTTTCTTTTATTTTCCATCTAGGCGGCGGGCCGCGCCCGTCGTTTGTCGTCGGCATTCCAGGTCCAGGTGCGTTCACCTGCATGAATATGTAGAGGTGGTCCGACAGCGTCTCGACCCCTTCGGCCACTCTCCAGCCTGAGATCCGCCTGAATGCTTCGGGGGAGGCCCATGTTACGTCAACAATGGAGCTCCCTCTGCGCGTCACGCAGGTACTGGTCGAGCCCCTGTTCACCAACAGAAGTCCAAGTCCCGCGGCCCAGTTTGATAGCGTGCGGCCGCGCGCGTTGGTCCTGGCGTTCCCCATTCCGTGGAGTGCGCGTTGAGTCTCCCAGGACGAGCACTTGTCGGGGGAGTCGTCGCCTGACGCAGTCGCCAACTCCGTCTAGGAATTCCTCGAACGCTGCGCGTCCGCTGTTAGGTGACACGTACACCCTCACCACCATCATCCCTGCCCACTCGACCGCGGCGTACCCGTTGCCGCGTTCCAGCAGGGCTCCGTGGGCGAACGCCCCGGGCGTTGATGTCCAGGTGACGGCAACCATTCCGTCCGTGTCTCCGACCCACTCCGGGGCATCCAGAACTCTGTATGGTTCCGCCACCACCGCTAGGGCGACCGTGCTCTCCCGGATGGTTTGGTGGAGCAGGTCTTGTGCTCGCCTTGACCTTCCCAGGTTAGTCTGGAGGATGCGCATTCTCAGTTCTTTGGTGTTCTTTCCTTACTTGTGGCTTCCTCCGTGCCTACCTCCTTGTTCGCGGGCTTAGGGTCGCTTTGCGACGGGGAGCCTTTCTCGCTGCCTCTTGCAGCCGTGGATCCGCGGGCGGCTCCTTTCGTTCCTTTCTTCGAGGGGGCGCAGGCCGGTCCCCCCATCCTGTGCACCGACGGTGCTCTAAGCGCCTCGCAGAGCAGGCATTTCGGGCTCGCAGTAGTGCATGCTCTCGCCTGGTACCCTGGTTCGCCGCATCTGAAGCACAGGTGCCCCTTGTCCTCCTTGGCGGTGCAGGTCTTCCCCGTGTGTCCTATCCCAAGGCACCTGTAACACTGCAACGGTCTCCGTTCGATGGCTTCGACCTTCGCCGTCGACCAGCCTATGGCGACCTTTCCAGCCTGGGCCAGTTTCCTCACTGCACTGGCAAGGGCCTCGTATCCACACGGTGCCAAGTCCGTTCCGGGTGGGACGGATTTCTCTCAGCCGGATGTCTTCCGGCTTGCAGCCGCTCTCCCTCGCCAGGGTGTTCTGGATTTCCGCTTTGGTGGCCGCTATGTCTATCAGGGACACCCTTGCCTCCGCGGCTCGGAAGGGTGTCGCCACGCGGACCTCGTTCGGGTCCAGAGCCCGCGTCAGCTGTGCTGCGAGCGCTGCGGCCTTCTCCCTTCCCTGGTCCTCAGGGACCTCTAAGATGACGCCTCCGGTGATGGTCTTCCGCATCCCCATCGTGTTGATGCCGAGCTCGGTCAGGGAGACACTGTCCTTGGCCGCAGCCAGCACCTCCGCGTAGGATTGGCTCGATTTGTCCGTCAGGGTGATTGTTACTGCTGACGTTCGCGGTGCGCGCGGGAGGGGCCCCCTGCCTCCCCCCTCTTCGTGCGTTCTCCAATCCACTCTCCAGAGTTTTCCTCTGGCTCTCCGCCCCTGTCTCAGCTTCGTCGGCTGCTTCTTCCCTGCCTCCTTCTTCTTTCCGCTTCTTTTCCTTTCGACGGTCTGCCATTCCGTGACAGCTGTTCGGCCTCTCTTGGGCGCTGGGGCGTTTGGGGCTCCAGGCTCCATCCCTCTCGTGTTCGCGGCAGGAGCGACCTCCTTTCCTTCTCCTTTTTCTTTTCTCTGCAGTCGTTCCTCCAGCCGGTGCAGCAAGGGTCTCATCTCCTCTACATGGTATTCGACTGCAGCGAGACGCGCCCTATAGCTGCTCTCATCCGCGGTGAGGCGCGAGGCCGGCTCTTTTCGGAGTGCCTCTACCGCCGCCTCCAGTGTTGCTATGCGTCCTTGCGCTATAGCGAGTGCGTCGGTGACAGGGTCCATTCTCCTCACTATTTCTGTCACGCCCGCGGTGATGGTTCTCGTCGCCTCCTTTAGGGTTTTCCCCTGCGTGCCCTTGTGGCTGCGGGGTGCCTCGGCAGCCTTGGCCACCTCGGCGGCCCGGCGAATCAGTTCGGCTCCTATGTCCGCCGTTGTGGCTGTTCTCATTTCTTCAGCCGGGTCCGCGGGGAGTTCGGGGGATTCGTTGGCCTTCTTTCTCTTCGCTCGGGGTGCTTCTCTGGCGGGGGTTTCCTCCTCCTCTGTTGTTTCCTCGGTCCATATTCCCTCCTTGTCCAGCGTGAAGCGGGAGGGTCCCTCCTTTGGCGGCATCGCCTTCGTCATGCTCCTGGTGCTGACGTGTGGCGGCTCCGCAGCCAGTTCCGTTTCCCTTCGTCCCCTAGCGTTTTCCTCTACCTCCTTCTCTTTCGCCATGGTTGCGTCTGTTTCCCCGTTGGGCGGGAAATGTCGCTCGGTCAGCACTTGCCACTCTGCCAGTCGCTGTCACTTTCAAGTGGCCCGCGCGACGCGCTTCGGCGCACGCGCCAATATGGCTGCGTCTGGGTAGTTCCTCGGGTAGCCCGTGTAGCGGCGCTGTTGTCACGCGTCCTAATATGGCTACTCCACCGTCTTAACCTCACACTTGGTTGGTTTTGCTTTAATCCTTATACAAACCAGTAACTCCTTTTCCGGGATGTCCCGTGGTACGTCGTAAAGTATAACGCGAGGCAATCTCCTCTGCGGCGTGCTGGTTTTGAGTCCAGCTTCCTTCAACTTAGCATTCTTCGTGAACGCTTTCAGTCCTTCAGGCTTCGTCGTTTCGACAACCAGGCCGTTACCATTGATCTTCTTGACCGCGGTAACTTGGATACCCTTTTTACGCGGGTTCACCAGCGTAAAGACTACTTCCTGCGCTTTCTCGCTCGATATTATGTCACTCTCCTCTGATTCTGGTCTGATTATGACTACGTTTTTCGGTGGCTTAATCGCTATTTGTCCTACCTTATTACTTCTCATTTTTACTTTTTCGGCGTACGAGGGCTGTTTTGTTTCCGTCCTTGTCTTCACTGCCGTCTCCAACCGCTTACTGGTTTGCAGCGTTTTGGTTACGGCACTGAGTATCGCCGTATCCTTCTTCCCTGCGCTGGTGCATTGCTCCAATTTACCGTTGAGGTAACTATTGTGGAGGAGAAGTTCTTCCACAATGCCCCTCATGTCTTTAAAATGTCGCATAATGATTGCCGTTTGTTCCTTATTTATTTTCTTGTTGGGGTCCAAGCAGAAGGCTAGGACACTCCTTTCTATTTCTCCTGCTTGTGCTCTTAAATCAGGCACAGGGCAAGGTTCTCTCACTGCTTCCGACGACGATTGCGGTTTTACTTCTGTTCCCTTTTCTTTCTCTTTTTCCTTCTCCTCATCTTCCGCCCTCTTCCTCTTTTTCTGCTCAGGGCTTCTTCCGTCCGATTTTTGGGTCTTCAGTGGCTCGAGAACCACTCTCGCTTGCACAGCGGGCGGGTTTTCACTCCTAGAGGTCATTTTGATGACCTTTTTTTTTGCTCACCAACCTCGTTCCCGCTGTACTTTACAATCGTCGGTGCTTTGCCTACCTTCGATCAAACTATTTTCCAGCTGCCCCACCGTCGATAAAACTGTTCTTTTCCCTGCCGTCGGTAAAGCTGTTCTTTTCCCTGCCGTCGGTAAAGCTGTTCGTTTCCCTACCGTCGATAAGTTCTCCGACAGTCGGCAATGTAGTTACCACTGTCAGCCGTAGGTAACAGTAAGTAGGTAAGTAACGTCACGTCCGTAGTACACCAGTAGTTCACAAGTTGCCCGAGGGGACGCGACGGCGGCGCTACTGTCGCGCGTCACTAATATGGCCGCCTCGCTGCCTTTGTCTCTACACCACTTCTATTTTCACTCTCTACACTCTTATTCCAACGATCTCCACTAAACTTTTTACACAAAAACACTCCTCGCCACTAACGCTTCTCTTTCTCACTATTTATTTCACTGCACTTTGGCAGCAGGACCATCCGTCCCTCCTTCCACAAAAGGGGGAATTCGCCCCGAGACAGGCATCTGTCGAAAAGACGCATTAATCTTGGGGCCAAAACCCCGGCGACGTCCTTCCACAGGCGGGCCGGGACTCCGTCGGGACCCGGAGCTTTCCGCGCTCTGATCTTCCCGACAGCCACGGCCAGTTCTTCTTCGGTGACCCTCGATTCCGGGCACCAATTTCCCGCGGTGTCGCGGGGCTCTTCCTCCGGCGGTTGCGGTTCCCGCTCCTCCTCATCGGTGGACCTGCCCTCCTCCTCGTTCGCCGATCCCGGGAACAGAGTGCCGACCACCTCCTCCAGGAACCGAGGGTCCATGCTCAATTATTATAAAATATTCTGTACATTATTAATGTTAATGAAAATGAACTATTACATTTCGTTCATCAGACGCAGCTTGTAGTTACTGTTACCTGACCTTTACCGATCACTTGGAAAATTAGTCGTAGTATCGACTTTTACCAGGGGACTCGGACTCCACGCTACTGCCGGCTCCCGACAAAAGGAAGAAGAAAAGTGCGAGGCGCGGAGCGGACGCCGACACCGACGCCGACGCCGGGGCCGCCGCGGTGGAGGCTACCATCCGCGGCGGTGTTGGCGGCGGCGACGAGGCACGAAGCGATGATGCGAAGACTGGGCCGGTCGGCAAACAGGCGACCACGAAGGACGCGAAACCGACCCACGGTCGAGAAGAGGAGGATAGCGCACACTTGCGGAGGAAGGTGCGCCTTCTTTAGAGAGAGGTCGGCCGTCTCCGAGAGACGGTGGAACGGTTGACAAGGGAACGCGAGGAGAAGGCAGCCGAGGGCCCTAGTGGCGACGTTAAGGGGGAGGAAGGCGGGTATCACCTCTGCGGTGAAGACGAAGGGAAATCCCCCGGGGCTTCGTGGCCGTGAAGTGGGGCGACCTGGCCGTGAAGTGGGGCGACCTGGCCGTGAAGTGGGGCGACCTGGCCGTGAAGTGGGGCGACCTGGCTGTGAAGTAGGGCGACCTGGCCGTGGTGGCCGTTTACGTGTCATCCAGCATCAGCCGGTCGGAATACGCATCCTTCCTGGACAGACTCGCGGCTTGCGCGAGGTGTTTGGGCGCCTGCCCATCACTGGTCCTCGGGGACTTCAACGCTCACTCGACGGCGTGGGGCTCCCGTAGGACCAACGGAAGGGGGCGCGACGTACAGGACTGGGCAGCTGCACTCGACCTCCGGCTTATTAACCGGGGGGGAAACCCCGCCCGCTGTGCAAGCGAGAGTGGTTCTCGAGCCACTGAAGACCCAAAAATCGGACGGAAGAAGCCCTGAGCAGAAAAAGAGGAAGAGGGCGGAAGATGAGGAGAAGGAAAAAGAGAAAGAAAAGGGAACAGAAGTAAAACCGCAATCGTCGTCGGAAGCAGTGAGAGAACCTTGCCCTGTGCCTGATTTAAGAGCACAAGCAGGAGAAATAGAAAGGAGTGTCCTAGCCTTCTGCTTGGACCCCAACAAGAAAATAAATAAGGAACAAACGGCAATCATTATGCGACATTTTAAAGACATGAGGGGCATTGTGGAAGAACTTCTCCTCCACAATAGTTACCTCAACGGTAAATTGGAGCAATGCACCAGCGCAGGGAAGAAGGATACGGCGATACTCAGTGCCGTAACCAAAACGCTGCAAACCAGTAAGCGGTTGGAGACGGCAGTGAAGACAAGGACGGAAACAAAACAGCCCTCGTACGCCGAAAAGTAAAAATGAGAAGTAATAAGGTAGGACAAATAGCGATTAAGCCACCGAAAAACGTAGTCATAATCAGACCAGAATCAGAGGAGAGTGACATAATATCGAGCGAGAAAGCGCAGGAAGTAGTCTTTACGCTGGTGAACCCGCGTAAAAAGGGTATCCAAGTTACCGCGGTCAAGAAGATCAATGGTAACGGCCTGGTTGTCGAAACGACGAAGCCTGAAGGACTGAAAGCGTTCACGAAGAATGCTAAGTTGAAGGAAGCTGGACTCAAAACCAGCACGCCGCAGAGGAGATTGCCTCGCGTTATACTTTACGACGTACCACGGGACATCCCGGAAAAGGAGTTACTGGTTTGTATAAGGATTAAAGCAAAACCAACCAAGTGTGAGGTTAAGACGGTGGAGTAGCCATATTAGGACGCGTGACAACAGCGCCGCTACACGGGCTACCCGAGGAACTACCCAGACGCAGCCATATTGGCGCGTGCGCCGAAGCGCGTCGCGCGGGCCACTTGAAAGTGACAGCGACTGGCAGAGTGGCAAGTGCTGACCGAGCGACATTTCCCGCCCAACGGGGAAACAGACGCAACCATGGCGAAAGAGAAGGAGGTAGAGGAAAACGCTAGGGGACGAAGGGAAACGGAACTGGCTGCGGAGCCGCCACACGTCAGCACCAGGAGCATGACGAAGGCGATGCCGCCAAAGGAGGGACCCTCCCGCTTCACGCTGGACAAGGAGGGAATATGGACCGAGGAAACAACAGAGGAGGAGGAAACCCCCGCCAGAGAAGCACCCCGAGCGAAGAGAAAGAAGGCCAACGAATCCCCCGAACTCCCCGCGGACCCGGCTGAAGAAATGAGAACAGCCACAACGGCGGACATAGGAGCCGAACTGATTCGCCGGGCCGCCGAGGTGGCCAAGGCTGCCGAGGCACCCCGCAGCCACAAGGGCACGCAGGGGAAAACCCTAAAGGAGGCGACGAGAACCATCACCGCGGGCGTGACAGAAATAGTGAGGAGAATGGACCCTGTCACCGACGCACTCGCTATAGCGCAAGGACGCATAGCAACACTGGAGGCGGCGGTAGAGGCACTCCGAAAAGAGCCGGCCTCGCGCCTCACCGCGGATGAGAGCAGCTATAGGGCGCGTCTCGCTGCAGTCGAATACCATGTAGAGGAGATGAGACCCTTGCTGCACCGGCTGGAGGAACGACTGCAGAGAAAAGAAAAAGGAGAAGGAAAGGAGGTCGCTCCTGCCGCGAACACGAGAGGGATGGAGCCTGGAGCCCCAAACGCCCCAGCGCCCAAGAGAGGCCGAACAGCTGTCACGGAATGGCAGACCGTCGAAAGGAAAAGAAGCGGAAAGAAGAAGGAGGCAGGGAAGAAGCAGCCGACGAAGCTGAGACAGGGGCGGAGAGCCAGAGGAAAACTCTGGAGAGTGGATTGGAGAACGCACGAAGAGGGGGAGGCAGGGGGCCCCTCCCGCGCGCACCGCGAACGTCAGCAGTAACAATCACCCTGACGGACAAATCGAGCCAATCCTACGCGGAGGTGCTGGCTGCGGCCAAGGACAGTGTCTCCCTGACCGAGCTCGGCATCAACACGATGGGGATGCGGAAGACCATCACCGGAGGCGTCATCTTAGAGGTCCCTGAGGACCAGGGAAGGGAGAAGGCCGCAGCGCTCGCAGCACAGCTGACGCGGGCTCTGGACCCGAACGAGGTCCGCGTGGCGACACCCTTCCGAGCCGCGGAGGCAAGGGTGTCCCTGATAGACATAGCGGCCACCAAGGCGGAAATCCAGAACACCCTGGCGAGGGAGAGCGGCTGCAAGCCGGAAGACATCCGGCTGAGAGAAATCCGTCCCACCCGGAACGGACTTGGCACCGTGTGGATACGAGGCCCTTGCCAGTGCAGTGAGGAAACTGGCCCAGGCTGGAAAGGTCGCCATAGGCTGGTCGACGGCGAAGGTCGAAGCCATCGAACGGAGACCGTTGCAGTGTTACAGGTGCCTTGGGATAGGACACACGGGGAAGACCTGCACCGCCAAGGAGGACAAGGGGCACCTGTGCTTCAGATGCGGCGAACCAGGGTACCAGGCGAGAGCATGCACTACTGCGAGCCCGAAATGCCTGCTCTGCGAGGCGCTTAGAGCACCGTCGGTGCACAGGATGGGGGACCGGCCTGCGCCCCTCGAAGAAAGGAACGAAAGGAGCCGCCCGCGGATCCACGGCTGCAAGAGGCAGCGAGAAAGGCTCCCCGTCGCAAAGCGACCCTAAGCCCGCGAACAAGGAGGTAGGCACGGAGGAAGCCACAAGTAAGGAAAGAACACCAAAGAACTGAGAATGCGCATCCTCCAGACTAACCTGGGAAGGTCAAGGCGAGCACAAGACCTGCTCCACCAAACCATCCGGGAGAGCACGGTCGCCCTAGCGGTGGTGGCGGAACCATACAGAGTTCTGGATGCCCCGGAGTGGGTCGGAGACACGGACGGAATGGTTGCCGTCACCTGGACATCAACGCCCGGGGCGTTCGCCCACGGAGCCCTGCTGGAACGCGGCAACGGGTACGCCGCGGTCGAGTGGGCAGGGATGATGGTGGTGAGGGTGTACGTGTCACCTAACAGCGGACGCGCAGCGTTCGAGGAATTCCTAGACGGAGTTGGCGACTGCGTCAGGCGACGACTCCCCCGACAAGTGCTCGTCCTGGGAGACTCCAACGCGCACTCCACGGAATGGGGGAACGCCAGGACCAACGCGCGCGGCCGCACGCTATCAAACTGGGCCGCGGGACTTGGACTTCTGTTGGTGAACAGGGGCTCGACCAGTACCTGCGTGACGCGCAGAGGGAGCTCCATTGTTGACATAACATGGGCCTCCCCCGAAGCATTCAGGCGGATCTCAGGCTGGAGAGTGGCCGAAGGGGTCGAGACGCTGTCGGACCACCTCTACATATTCATGCAGGTGAACGCACCTGGACCTGGAATGCCGACGACAAACGACGGGCGCGGCCCGCCGAGGGGGAGACGCGCGCGCCCACCGCCTAGATGGAAAATAAAAGAAAGGAATGAAGATCTACTCCGGGCGGCTGCTATAGCAACAGCTTGGAGCTGGGAGGCCTCGACAACGACGACCGAAGCAGACATGGAAGAGGAGGCCGAGAACCTCCGCCAAGCCATGACAGCAATCTGCGACGCATCCATGCCACGGGCCACACCGGGCACGGTGCGAAGCAGAGCAGTTTACTGGTGGAACCCCGACATCGCGGAACTGAGGACGAGATGTGTCCGGGCCCGAAGACAGTACCTAAGGGCCCGCCGCTGGCGACGACGCGACGAAGAAGAAGTCTCCTTGCGCTACCGGGCGTACCGCGCGCTACAAAAGGAAATTAAAAAAGCGAAGGACCGTGCCTGGTCCGAACTGGTCGAAACAGTCGAGTCGGACCCATGGGGAAGGCCATATAGGACGGTGACACAGAAACTACGCGCGAAGGGCCCCCTGACAACGACGGAGATGGAACCTGCGCTGCTGACGCGGATCACCGGAACGCTCTTTCCCCCACAAGAAAACAGAGCGGCGGAACGGCCACGGGAAACGACACGACCGCTGGAATGGAGGGACGACTGGGAAGTCACGGAGGAGGAGATATGGGAGGCAACCAGAAGAATGACCTCCCGCAACGTGGCACCGGGCCCAGACGGAATCCCTGGCCGGATCTGGGGGGACGTGATGGGGGTCACGGCCCCCAGACTCCGGCACCTCTTCACAAGATGCCTGAGGGAGGGAGTCTACCCCCGGGCGTGGCGGATGGCGAGACTGGTCCTGCTCCATAAAGAGGGCCGACCGACGACCTCGCCGTCAGCGTACCGGCCGATATGCCTACTGGACGAGGTCGGCAAACTACTCGAGAGGGTAGTCGCCGCACGCTTGGAACGACACATAGCGGGCCAAGTGCCAGTTTTGCACGAAAGCCAGTACGGCTTCCGGAAGGGGCGCTCGACGATTGACGCGGTCAGACGCGTACGAGCGATTGCGGAGGACATGGTCTCCCGGAAAGGCGTGGCGCTGGCGGTTTCCCTGGATATCGTCAACGCGTTCAACACCATGCCAGGGACAGGATAGTGACGGCCCTGGAGCACTTCGAGGTTCCCAGCTACCTCGTCCGATTGATCCGAGCCTACCTCGACGACAGGTGGGTGTGTTACACCAGTAAGGAAGGAGAGGAAAAGCGATCCGTCGAGCGTGGCGTCCCTCAGGGCTCGGTGCTGGGCCCCATACTATGGAACGTTGCGTACGACGAGGTACTGCGATGCCCGCTACCCCCAGGCGCGGCCATGATATGCTATGCGGACGACACCCTAATCCTGGTCGAGGGTCGTGGCTGGCACGAGACGCTGCGCATTGGCGAAATCGCAACGGCCTGTGCGACCCGTGCCGTGAACGAACTGGGCCTGAGAGTCTCCCCTGCGAAGTCGGAGGCCACCTGGTTCTTTAACAGGAAGGTGAAACCGTCCGGGTGGGATCACAGATGAAGTATCTGGGACTCACCATCGACAGCCAGTGGACGTTCGAACCGCACTTCGACTCACTGATGCCGAAGGTGTCAGCGGCTGCCAATGCCCTGTGCGACCTACTACCGAACATCGGCGGGGCCGGAGACGCGGTGCGCCGACTTTACGAGGGCGTCGTTCGGTCACAAGTGATGTACGGGGCCCCAGTATGGGCGGACGACCTGATGGCAAGCCGTCGCAGCATTCTGCTCCTGAGAAGGCTGCACAGAGTGACCGCCATCAGAATCATTAGGGGATACCGGACGGTGTCTCACGCGTCGGCGTCCACCCTAGCCGCGTCCCCCCCGTGGGAGCTGCGGGCGCTGGCGCTCAAAAAGACCAGCATACCTTGGCATACAGTCCACGTGGACATAACGGGAAGTTAAGCGGTAAGAGCGACTCGAAAGAATATGTCATTGTCCTGGTTGACGCCTTCACGAAATTCTTGTACTTACATCACACTCGCAAATTAGAGATTCGCTTAGCATTATCAAAGCACTTAAGTCCGCTATATTTTTATTCGGTAGTCCCTGCCGGATAATAGCGGATCAAGGAAGGTGTTTCACGGGCAGGGAATTTCAAGAGTTCTGTGAGGGTAAACAGATTAAAGTTCACTTGATAGCAACCGGTGCTAGTAGGGCCAATGGACAGGTAGAGCGTATTATGGGCACGTTGAAAAACATGTTCACAACGATAGAAACAACCGGGCGGTCGTGGCAAGACGCGATCGGGGAAATACAGTTGGCCTTGAATTGTACCACCAACCGCGTGACTAAAGCGATTCCATTGGAACTACTAATCGGTAGGACAGCAAGACAAAGCTCTATGTGCTCATACGATCTATAAAATCGAGATTCAGTGTGGTGCGAAATCGAGAATGGTCCATCATGCCGTTACGACCCGACTGATAACCAACAGGATGCAACTAGCACTTTGAATACTAATTGCAACGTTACTAATTCTTGCTCTCTTTTATTTCTCTTGTTGACAAACCTCCGAACAAACTTTGTTGTTGCACTGGACCCTTGGCTTATTTGGACATTAAACTAAATTGTAGATAATATTAATTGTATCGAGTCTAATGTTAGAAAAACTCAATATTTTAATTACACCCGAGGACGTGTGATAGTCAGAATGGCCGTGTCGGAGATGGAAAGACACCGGAGCCTTCCCTTGGAACTTCGGGGAAACTCCTTAATACTGTAATCTAGTTTCTAACGTAGCTGTAATTAAACAAATGTCGTCGTCTAACCGTATTGTATTTGTTTGAGATTTATGACAGTGAGCTTAGGCTCGAGGCGACAACCAGTCGCCGAACGTAGCCGCGGTCAAGGGATGAACGTTTTGTGTAACAAAGGTACGGAAGTAATTCTATCGCTCTCCTTAAAGAAATAGCCATAGCGGCACGCAGCAGTAAACATTTCAACAGTTTCTGTCCCGCGGCTCGCCACACGCAGTCTCTACCCTTCGGGTAACATGATTCCCAGATGTCAACGCATCTTCACAGTATATGCTTAGATAGCCCGAGGACCCGTTATAAATCTTGAGATTTAGTTAACTAAAGTCCTTCAAACAGACAAACAGTTTTTGTTACAACTACGGGAAGATAGGAGAAATCTATCTCTTCCACGAACGACGCTTCCCGCTAGCAACTTTCCCTCGAGGGCGGCTAGCATCTTTTCTAAACACCGATATGAAGATTGACCAATTAGCAGCAACGCCAATTTCCCTCACCTTCCGAACGAAGGCTTTCCTCGACGAATCCGAGGATCTCGTGTCCTTAGACACACCACATATAGTTTTCCTCGGTGGCATCACCGAGACGGAGAGTCATTCTCTTGTGCGATCTGATGGACGAAAAGAATACGACCTCTACGATCAGTGAGTACTTCACCTCTTGTTAATATAGTGTCTGACTTGAACTTTGCGAGTACGTAATACTATCATCCCGTTGACCGCGGATTCGTTAGTGAACCTAAATCCATTGTCGCTAGTGTTACGAGTGTGCGACCACCGCGGGTAATTGTTATTACGGCCATATCGACATTTGTGTTAATAAACTATACGTTACACCACAGCGATGTCTAGTGAAAATTCATTAAACGCCCACAACCCCGATCCTACCGCGAACCCGAAAGTACGAATACAAGTACAGTCATGATAGGTTAAGAAAAATGCCAGATAGTTGCATTCCTGCTGAGTTGGATGTCTGTGGTGATGGCGAGAACAGTGACCATGGCAATGTGAGTACCCCGATCTCAGAGGATCGTAGGATTACATGAGCCCAGGTGCGGCCATGGGAGGGAGTTCAGCGTGGTCAGGCACTGGAAGTGACAGTGTCACGAGGCTGGAGCTGATCTAGTACCGACAGCGACAATGTCACGAAGCTGGAGCTGGTCTAGTACCGACAGCGACAATGTCACGAAGCTGGAGCTGGTCTAGTACCGACAGCGACAATGTCACGGAGCTGGAGCTGGTCTAGTACCGACAGCGACAATGTTACGAAGCTGGTTATGTAACGAACTTTGAGTGAATGTGCGATTCGAAGGATGAGACTCATTTGGGTGCGAAATCGAGAATGGTCCATCATGTCATTACGAACAGACAGATAGCCCACAGGATGCAACTGGCACTTTGAATGCTAATCATGATGATACTAATCTTGTTTCCTTTTGTTTTGTTGTCGAAGGTACACCCACTAATGGCTAATCCACGTGAAGAGTTGTTACGCGCCCAGAATTCCAATCACAACCCGACATATATAATATTTGATAGAAAATAAGAAATAGATGGACAATACGAAATAAAAAGTATAAGAAACAGATTTTTGTCTCTCTAGCTATACTTCCAACATTAAAATATATGTCGGAGATGAAAGGAAAACCGGAGCCCTCCCTTTGCAATTTTGGGAAGAGTCCTCTAATGCTTTAGCTTTAGATCTTATCATAGTTGTAATTGTTCGAAATTTGTGATAGCGAAATTGGGTTCGAGGTGACAACTGGTCGCCGAACGTAGCCACGGCCACGGGATAAACGTTTTGCCTGACGAAGGTGTGGAACGGTTGTATGGTTTCTCTTAGAAATGTGACTGTGGCGGCATACGGCCTCAAGAACGGGCCTGGCCACATAGGATTGTATTTTGGGAGGTGTCGATATAATGGGACACACGTTGTATTAAGAATCAAACTCCAGACAGAGGTTGCCTAGCAACGGCGCTTGGAACTCTCTCGATGCTTCCAACGAGTATACAACAAACTTTTGGCGGAAGTTGCCTAGCAACGGCGCTTGGAACCTTCTCGATGCATCCAGCGAGCATATAACAAATGAAACGCATTGGTACAGGGAGAAAGAATTCCATCAGTTTAGGCTTTCGTGTGTTCGCCTTAAAGAGTGACATATCGAGCAATATACCGAGCGTCTCAGTAATCGTACTTTGGTGTCTAAAATTATTCTACGCATAGTAAAGGGTTATCCCGTTGGCCGTGGATTCGTTTGAACCCAAGCACATTGTTAATAGCGTACATTTAATAGATTATTCGTTAATTTCATTATCCTGTAAACTTATTAATCATAAAACATATTATTCGTTAATCATATTATCCATTAGTCTTATTATTCGTTAGTCTTATTGTTCGTTAGTCATATTATTCGTTTTACTTATTACTTGTTAAGCTTATTATTCATTAGATTTAATATCCATCATACTTTGTAAAGTCTTGTATATACGCGTAAATATAACCCTCGCTTTGTAAAACGATGGCGAATTCAAACGAAGAAGCGTTACGTGCCCAAAACTCTAATGTACCTCCGACATATATATAGGGTGTTTGATTTCAAGAAATGTATGCAAACTAAACTACTGAAATACTATCCACTGCATGACAAAATGTTTTAAGCAAGAAATGAACAGTTTCAAAGGAAACATAATCCGGTATAATAATTTTTTTTGTATATGGCCAGGTGCTGATCATATGATAACAAAATACGTTTTTTTAATGGAATCATATAGTTTTAAATAAAGTAA
>JAFJHM010000131.1:0-44289 GCA_019201815.1 Bombus balteatus | reverse complement strand
ACGGAGAAGAAACTCTCGCCTTGCTTGTATATGTTAGGGCGATAAATTCTTGAATTCTAGCTCGTTTCGCTTTACAATTTATTTAGACTTTACAATTTCAATAATTATTATATCGGTCTAATTGGTTAACAATTGACTCGCGACTAACAACAATGTTTGAATTGTCGGATTCGCACGCCTAGGGTTACACCCTTGTTGGTAACTTTAACTGCGAACTCGCGTATCGGGACTTTGACTAATAATTAACGGATTGACTCACCCAATGTACCGGTTTCGTCGACTAACAACAATTAACTAACTAACTAACTAAAAATCGCTTTGCGCTAGGATGCGTATTTATAGCTCAATTTGTCCTTGAATAATTACCACGTAACGATTTATTCAAAAGGAACTCGGGGTGGGGTTGTCTAAGTTTACATATTGTTGGTTTTGTCCGGTGCGCGCGGAGCGCGGGACGTAACAAATGGCGCCAGACAGCACTTATTTATCAAGGTAAGAAATTTAGTTTTGAAAATTTCCTTCTTCTCTGATAATTTCGTTGCACTCGAGAATCGAACTAGAGCTACCTGCCATCGATCTCGTTTTGTTTTCGTGAACGGTTTGAAGATAAATCATTGTCTTAAACTTTAAACAAAGGGGTTGTCCGCTGTGTTGGCTTGTGCAAACGGTGTTTTCAGCTACTGAAACACTCACTGATCTTCGCATTCCTCCTCCCACTGTTGGCAAAATATTGCCCGTCTTTGGGCAAGGCTTGCGAAATCACACGAGTCCCGCACAGAAAGGACCATTAAATTCATCGTTGGCGTCAATCGAAAATTAAGAGCAAATTACGCGGCAGAACAATACCGGCATTGCTATTAACCGATATTCTTGCCATCATTGCATGCGATTGAAAAAAAACTAGAAGAGAAAAATAGCAGAACAATTTCCTTTTGAAAATTTAACCAAAGGATCGTTCGCTGTGTTGGCTTGTGCAAACGGTGTCTTCGATCATCGAAAACACCCATTGATCTTCGCATTCCTCCTCCCACTGTTGGCAAAATATTGCCCGTCTTTGGGCAAGGCTTGCGAAATCACACGAACCTCACACAGAGAGGATCATTAAAATCATCCTCGATCATTAAAATTCGAAAGGCAAGAAAATCGCGGCAACAGAAACCGTCGTAGTAAACGAACTAAGCTTTAGACATACCACTATAGCGAAATTAAAGGAGAAGAAGAAGGCAAACGTAACAATAAATTTACATCGAACAACGAAAATTCACTTTCTTATCCAAATTCGACATTCAAATAAAAATCCGTTCAACGAGGACAAATATTTATTGTACCCAACTTTAATCCTCTCTCGTGCTAGTATCCCTGCACATAGCAGGTTAGCCGAAAACGTGGAATTCATCTATCAGTAGCCCGAATATTAATTAACGCTACCCACGAATAATTAATTCATTAATAATCTAAAGAAATTTCTCTAATCGAAATAGTCCTTAGACTATTTCTGGTGGCAGCAACTACCGTGTAAATCGAAAGTTTCGATAAGAAAAAACATATAATATAATTTTTTTTAAACTTAGAAATAGATCTTAATCGGAAATCTTAATTCAATATCTTAAATACAATTATATCGTTTAAATTTTCCCTTCTTGTTGAAACTCAAATTAAATCGAGCTAAATTAAAATTAAAACAAATAAAAAAAAAAAATTTTGCAAATTCAACGGTTTAAAATCAATCAAAAACAAACAGGAACGTAACAGTATTATTTAAAATTCAAAATATATTTCGAGAATTATTATCCTTTATCCTTCTCGATCAAACTAGCGATTAATACAATTAAAGAAGTAAACGAGAATGTAACAATAGACGAAAGATTCTGTTTTGCGAGCTGCTGGGCTGGTTCCGAGGCTGGAATGCACGTACAATACGTTCTGCGCGTAAGATGCAGTAAATACAGCGTTTATACGTCGAAATATATCAAACGGGAACGAAAATACGCTTATTCTTCGTCAAAATCGAAGAATTGTTGAGTTTTACCATATTCAGAACTTGTTTTGTCGCTGGAATGCGCGTACAATACGTTCTGCGCGTAAGACGCAGTAAATACAGCGCTTATACGTCGAAATATATCAAACGGGAACGAAAATACGCTTATTCTTTGTCAAAATCGAAGAATTGTTGAGTTTTACCATATTCAGAACTTGTTTTGTCGCTGGAATGCACGTACAATACGTTCTGCGTGTAAAATTCTGTATGTGCATGTTACGTCCCGCGCTCCGCGCGCGCCGGACAAAACTAACAATATGTAAACTTAGACTACCTCACCACGAGTCCCTTTTGAATAAATCGTTACGTGGTAATTATTCAAGGACAAATTGAGCTATATATACGCTTACCATCCCAGCGCAAAGCTATTTTTAGTTAATTGTTGTTAGTCGACGAAACCGGTACACTGGGTGAGTCTGCTATTGTCAATCCGCTAATAATTAAAATTTAGTCAAAGTTCCGACACGCGATCCCGCAGTTAAAGTTACCAACTAGGGTGAAACCCTAGGCGTGCGAATCCGACAATTCAGACATTGTCGTTAGTCGCGAGCCAATTGTTAACCAATTAGACAGATATAATAATTGTTGAACTAGTAGAGTCTAAATAAATTGTAAAGCGAGACGAGCTAAAATTCAAGAATTTATCGCCCTAACATATACAAGCAAGGCGAGAGTTTCGATTTGGCAACATCTCTTCTCCGTTAATTTTGGCGTTGTACGAGATTCGACATCAAAGCAAAATCATTCGTCAACAATCCAATCGAAGAATAAAATATAAAAACATAATTAACGCGAAGAAATACCCGAGACATTGAAATCATAACGACCATTCGCTGTTTTAACCAGTAATCTGACGTAGTGTTGATTACGGTGTTTTCAAACATTGGAAACGTTTGCGGGTTTTCGTTCCTCTTGTCCCACTGTTAGCAGACGTTGCTCATCTTTGGGCGAGACTCCCAGCGGTATTGTAATTCAAATAAATTCAGTAAATCTTGTTTATCATAGCCTAACCATTATTTCAAAATAACTTTAATCCTCTCCCGCGCTAGTACTCCTGCCCATAGCAGGTTAGCCGAAAAGTGGAAACTATTTACCAGTCGCATTGAAATAATTAACGCTACCCAATTAATACACCAAACACTGAAAGCGAAAGAGAAATCAGCACGACATCAGACTTAAATACTATAGACGGAAAGGAAAGGTACATATATAAAATAAAAAAAAAACGATAAACGCAATTCTCTCTCGAAATAGTCCTTGGACTATTTCTGGTGGCAGCAACTACCGTATTATTTAAAATTCAAAATATATTTCGAGAGTTATTATCCTTTATCCTTCTCGATCAAACTAGCGATTAATACAATTAAAGAAGTAAACGAGAATGTAACAATAGACGAAAGATTCTGTTTTGCGAGCTGCTGGGCTGGTTCCGAGGCTGGAATGCACGTGCACTACGTTCTGCGCGTAAGATGCAGTAAATACAGCGCTTATACGTCGAAATATCTCAAACGGGAACGAAAATACGCTTATTCTTCGTCAAAATCGAAGAATTGTTGAGTTTTGCGAGCTTCTGAGCTTGTTTTGTCGCTGGAATGCACGTACAATACGTTCTGCGCGTAAGATGCAGTAAATACAGCGCTTATACGTCGAAATATATCAAACGGGAACGAAAATACGCTTATTCTTTGTCAAAATCGAAGAATTGTTGAGTTTTACCATATTCAGAACTTGTTTTGTCGCTGGAATGCACGTACAATACGTTCTGCGCGTAAGATGCAGTAAATACAGCGCTTATACGTCGAAATATATCAAACGGGAACGAACATACGCTTATTCTTTGTCAAAATCGAAGAATTGTTTAGTTTTGCGAGCTTCTGAGCTTGTTTTGTCGCTGGTATGCACGTGCACTACGTTCTGCGTGTAAAATTCTGTATGTGCATGTTACGTCCCGCGCTCCGCGCGCGCCGGACAAAACTAACAATATGTAAACTTAGACAACCCCACCACGAGTCCCTTTTGAATAAATCGTTACGTGGTAATTATTCAAGGACAAATTGAGCTATAAATACGCGTACCATCCCAGCGCAAAGCGATTTTTAGTTAATTGTTGTTAGTCGACGAAACCGGTACACTGGGTGAGTCTGCCATTGTCAATCCGCTAATAATTAAAATTTAGTCAAAATTCCTACACGCGATCCCGCATTTAAAGTTACCAACTAGGGTGAAACCCTAGGCGTGCGAATCCGACAATTCAGACATTGTCGTTAGTCGCGAGTCAATTGTTAACCAATTAGACAGATATAATAATTGTTGAAATTGTAGAGTCTAAATAAATTGTAAAGCGAGACGAGCTAAAATTCAAGAATTTATCGCCCTAACATATACAAGCAAGGCGAGAGTTTCGATTTGGCAACATCTCTTCTCCGTTAATTTCGGCGTTGTACGAGATTCGACATCAAAGCAAAATCATTCGTCAACAATCCAATCGAAGAATAAAATATAAAAAACATAATTAACGCGAAGAAATACCCGAGACATTGAAATCATAACAACCATTCGCTGTATTAACCAGTAATCTGACGTAGTGTTGATTACGGTGTTTTCAAACATTGGAAACGTTTGCGGGTTTTCGTTCCTCTTGTCCCACTGTTAGCAGACGTTGCTCATCTTTGGGCGAGACTCCTAGCGGTATTGTAATTCAAATAAATTCAGTAAAACTTGTTTATCATAGCCTAACCATTATTTCAAAATAACTTTAATCCTCTCCCGCGCTAGTACTCCTGCCCATAGCAGGTTAGCCGAAAAGTGGAAATTATTTACAAGTGGCATCGAAATAATTAACGCTACCCAATTAATACACCAAACACTGAAAGCGAAAGAGAAATCAGCACGACATCAGACTTAAATACTATAGACGGAAAGGAAAGGTACATATATAAAATAAAAAAAAAAAACGATAAACGGAATTCTCTTTCGAAATAGTCCTTGGACTATTTCTGGTGGCAGCAACTACTGTATTATTTAAAATACAAAATATATTTCGAGAATTATTATCCTTTATCCTTCTCGATCAAACTAGCGATTAATACAATTAAAGAAGTAAACGAGAATGTAACAATAGACGAAAGATTCTGTTTTGCGAGCTGCTGGGCTGGTTCCGAGGCTGGAATGCACGTGCACTACGTTCTGCGCGTAAGATGCAGTAAATACAGCGCTTATACGTCGAAATATCTCAAACGGGAACGAAAATACGCTTATTCTTTGTCAAAATCGAAGAATTGTTTAGTTTTGCGAGCTTCTGAGCTTGTTTTGTCGCTGGAATGCACGTACAATACGTTCTGCGCGTAAGATGCAGTAAATACAGCGCTTATACGTCGAAATATATCAAACGGGAACGAACATACGCTTATTCTTTGTCAAAATCGAAGAATTGTTTAGTTTTGCGAGCTTCTGAGCTTGTTTTGTCGCTGGTATGCACGTGCACTACGTTCTGCGTGTAAAATTTTGTATGTGCATGTTACGTCCCGCGCTCCGCGCGCGCCGGACAAAACTAACAATATGTAAACTTAGACAACCCCACCACGAGTCCCTTTTGAATAAATCGTTACGTGGTAATTATTCAAGGACAAATTGAGCTATAAATACGCTTACCATCCCAGCGCAAAGCGATTTTTAGTTAATTGTTGTTAGTCGACGAAACCGGTACACTGGGTGAGTCTGCCATTGTCAATCCGCTAATAATTAAAATTTAGTCAAAGTTCCTACACGCGATCCCGCATTTAAAGTTACCAACTAGGGTGAAACCCTAGGCGTGCGAATCCGACAATTCAGACATTGTCGTTAGTCGCGAGTCAATTGTTAACCAATTAGACAGATATAACAATTGTTGAAATTGTAGAGTCTAAATAAATTGTAAAGCGAGACGAGCTAAAATTCAAGAATTTATCGCCCTAACATATACAAGCAAGGCGAGAGTTTCGATTTGGCAACATCTCTTCTCCGTTAATTTCGGCGTTGTACGAGATTCGACATCAAAGCAAAATCATTCGTCAACAATCCAATCGAAGAATAAAATATAAAAAACATAATTAACGCGAAGAAATACCCGAGACATTGAAATCATAACGACCATTCGCTGTATTAACCAGTAATCTGACGTAGTGTTGATTACGGTGTTTTCAAACATTGGAAACGTTTGCGAGTTTTCGTTCCTCTTGTCCCACTGTTAGCAGACGTTGCTCATCTTTGGGCGAGACTCTAGCGATATTGTAATTCAAATAAATTCAGTAAATCTTGTTTATCATAGCCTAACCATTATTTCAAAATAACTTTAATCCTCTCCCGCGCTAGTACTCCTGCCCATAGCAGGTTAGCCGAAAAGTGGAAATTATTTACAAGTGGCATCGAAATAATTAACGCTACCCAATTAATACACCAAACACTGAAAGCGAAAGAGAAATCAGCACGACATCAGACTTAAATACTATAGACGGAAAGGAAAGGTACATATATAAAATAAAAAAAAAAAACGATAAACGGAATTCTCTCTCGAAATAGTCCTTGGACTATTTCTGGTGGCAGCAACTACCGTATTATTTAAAATTCAAAATATATTTCGAGAATTATTATCCTTTATCCTTCTCGATTAAACTAGCGATTAATACAATTAAAGAAGTAAACGAGAACGTAACACAACACGAGGCCGAATGCTTTTATCGAAATTGTTTACTTATATAACGTTACAGGATATCGATATTTTTACACAAATAGCTACAGTTCGACTTAATACAGTGTAATGTAACTTTCAAAGTCGCCAGCAAAGTTTGAAAATAATCGTTTTCCTCGGCACAAATACGGACTGGCACCGATTAGCGGTATCCGACTGTCGAATTGAAACAAAGCATTGCGACATACGTCGTCGTGCTCGACGCTCGTGCGCAGTGAAACCTATTTTGTCAACCGAAACTTTCCTTCGAACCATGAAAAAATGAAAACAAACAAAATATATGTAAACTCCCTAGAGTTCATGTGGGATAGGGATTCTTTTTGTTTTACGGGTAGCACGACAGGCCTCGTTTCTCGGAGAAAGATCGACCCTCTTTTGTTTCACGGACGACCATCTTTTAAGAGGCATGCTGCTTTTGAGACGGACGGACAGAGAGTTAGATTAGAGATAGACAAGACGATAGAATAGTTATTTAAGATTTTAAAGACTGAAGAAGAAAGAACGGTAGCTCAGGACGTTGAAAATCGATTCTCGATTTTCAGGTAAACATAGTACAAAACCTGTTATTTCTTGTTTATATAATTACGGTTATTTATTGTTATAGATGAATAGTAATCGTCGTTGATTTCTGTATTTTATTTTATTACGTTATAATAAAGAATCGATCCCTGAATTACCCTACGATTTACGATCTTACAAATCGATTTTCACTACGCCATGCCGTTAGAGGTAAAGCTACGTATTGTCATGAACGAGAACGCAAGAGGAGAGAAAATAGAATGCATAGAATCTATAAGGAAACCAGAAGACGAAGTGTGCTATGTCTTTCCCCCAGAATATCAGGCAAGAGAGCATCATCCGCAGTTATTCAATTTATCGATAGTGAAGAAAGCCGCAAACAGCTTAAACAAGGTAGGCCATTACAGAAACATTACAATCATGATGGACGACGTAACGGCAGCATCATACGTCGATACAAGCTTAAACTTCGTATTTCGAGACATTTATTTAGAGGAATCAGAAATCATCCCTACAAGAAAAATAAAGACCGAAACCGAGAAGCCCAGTCTTCAAATGGAAAAATTATTAGAGATCTTCCAGAAGCAAAACATGCTTGAAAGAGGAGGCACGGACTTCGATATAAAACAATTTGACGGAACACAGAAAGCCTCGGATTGGATTGTAGAATATGAAACAGAATGTGAAAAATACGAAATCCAAAACGACGAAAAAAGAATCAAATATCTAAAAAAAATATTTGGGAAAAACAGCATCAGAATGGTATCAGACAAATCAACTGAAGGACGGAGAATACAACTGGGAAAACTGGAAAGCGGTATTTCTAAGAGCCTTTAGCAATAAAGGTTGGTCTGCTACACGATACGCCTATAATTTTAAATACATTTCAGGCTCGTTCATCGAATATGCCATAAAAAAGGAACGGTTACTATTAGAAGTAATGAGAAAGATTCCCGAAGAGATAAGAATAAGCCTAATTGTTATCGGATTACCCATACATATTCAAGATAAAATCGATAAAGAAGCAGTACAATCAACAAATGACTTAATCGGACTTTTAGGGCAATATGAAGAGCAGGCAAAAAGAAAAGAAACGCAAGAGAGTAATGTAAGATTAGACAGAAAGCTAGATCCACCACCCAAGAAACAACCGTGCGTGATTTGCGAAGCACTGAATTTCCCAGGCCGATTTCACCCAATAGAAGTATGTAGAAACAGAAACAGAAATGTTCAGAGGAACCACAAACGAGTAAATGCACTAGAAGCATTCACATCAGAAAACGAAGAGGCAATAACACCAAATGAAAATGAAAAAAACTAAAACGCCCGGAGAAGTACGAATCACTGATAAAGCTTCGAGTTAGAATCAATGACCAGAAAGAGATTGAAGGCGTCTACGACACTGGCTATTAAAGAGGCGATTCAGTACTGGCAACACTGGTTGATCGGTAGATATTTCACTGTTCTTTCAGACCATAAACCGTTAGAGTCAATGAGAATCAAAGCAAGAACCGACGAAACCTTAGGAGACCTAATGCACTATCTATCGCAATATGATTTCAAGATCATCTACTCGCCGGGAAAAGACAACGTGGAAGCAGATGCACTATCCAGGAACCCCGTTTTAGAAAATTTTGAAAATGAAGAAGACGCTTTGAAAGTGGTAAATATTATTACAAAGAAGGACATAATTCAAGATCAAAAAGAAAACAAAAAAAACATTAAAAATACAAAAAACCTCATAAAAAAATCGGAAATATTTTTCAAGAATATTAAAGGACGTCAACGTATATTCGTCTCACAGAAGTTTGGTGAACATATCACAAAAACGATTCATGATTTCTTTGGTCACATTGGAAGGAACCATATATTGAGAAAAAATCCGACCCTTCTATTATTTCAAAAATATGGATCGAATTGTCGACAAATTCTGCAAACAATGCGAAATTTGCATCAAAAATAAAAGCAGAACGAGAAGACCAATCGGGTTTATGTCGAAATTAGGACCAGCCAGGAAACCATTTGAAATAATGTCATTCGATACGGTCGGAGGGTTTTCCAATAACAATTCACCAAAGAAATACATGCACATACTTATTGATCATTTTTCAAGGGTCGTTTTTATGTCCACATCAAAAACACAACGCTCAGACGATTTCATAAAACTTATAGATTCGACAGGAGAAACTAATTCCATAAAAATTATCCTGGCAGACCGATACCCAGTAATGACATCCAAGGAAGTTCAGGAATACGCAAGAAAGAAGAACATTAAATTAGTTTTCACCGCGACAGACTGTCCATTCTCCAATGGATTGAACGAAAGGGTAAATCAAACATTAGTAAACAGGATCAGATGTAAAATCAATTCAGACAAAAAAAAAGAGAAACTGGACAAAAATCGCAGAAGAAAGCGTAAAAGAATATAATAATACCAGACACAGTGTAACGGGATTTGCTCCAAATTATTTACTACATGGAAAAATAATTGAAATCGTTCCTAAGGGAATAATAGAGAATAAGATAAACCTAGAAAGAGACAGAGAAGAAGCATTCAAAAAACTCAACAAGAAATTTCGAAACCAACAAACGGAAATACGATAAAAAAAGAAGAGAACACGAATTTAAAGTTGGTGATATGGTCTTTACCCACAATGGAAACAAACTCAATAGAAATAAGCTGGAGGAAATTAGGAAAGGACCCTTCAAAATTCTGAGGAGGATTTCAAATTCCATATATGAAGTAGATAATGGTAATCGAAGATCTGAAGGGAACTTTTTCCACTCGAGTAAGCTGTTTCCTTATAGAGAAGACAATTAACAATGTAATTGTCAACACGAGGAGGGGAGGTGTAAACTCCTAGAGTTCATGTGGGATAGGGATTCTTTTTTTTTTTACGGGTAGCACGACAGGCCTCGTTTCTCGGAGAAAGATCGACCCTCTTTTGTTTCACGGACGACCATCTTTTAAGAGGCATGCTGCTTTTGAGACGGACGGACAGAGAGTTAGATTAGAGATAGACAAGACGATAGAATAGTTATTTAAGATTTTAAAGACTGAAGAAGAAAGAACGGTAGCTCAGGACGTTGAAAATCGATTCTCGATTTTCAGGTAAACATAGTACAAAACCTGTTATTTCTTGTTTATATAATTACGGTTATTTATTGTTATAGATGAATAGTAATCGTCGTTGATTTCTGTATTTTATTTTATTACGTTATAATAAAGAAAGCTCGATTTTCAGACTCAGAATCGATCCCTGAATTACCCTACGATTTACGATCTTACATATATGTAAGAAAATGTACAGTATATGTGTAGCATGGAAGATGAATATAAAGGAAATAAAAGTATGGAAATATGCAGTACATGTGTAGCATGGGAATTGAAGGTAAGGAAAATATATGTAAGGAAATATAACGTATATGTATAGCACGGAAGTTGAAAACAAGTGAAATATATGTAAGGATATATAACGTATTTGTATAGCATGAAAGTTGAAAATAATGAAAATATATGTAAGGAAATATACAGTATATGTGTAGCGTGGAAATTGAAGGTAAAGTAAACGTATATAAGGAAATATAAAGTATATTGTCACGTCCCGCGCTCCGCACGTGCCGTAACAAGGAAAAAAAAACCACCCTATGCAAAACGCGCGACTAAGGATTTGAATGCACAAACGAACACACGGCACTACGAAACGAAATATAGGATTAACAAATGAGTGCGACAAATAAATTCAACCAAGAAACGAAATACATATACACACAACTCTAAATAAATCTACCAATAACCGGCTTGCAATTTGAAAACCTATGGTTCAATATAATATAAACCCAACCAGCATAAAATTAAAATAAATAGAATCTACTAATAAATTGAATGAGTCACGAACCAAATAAAGAAACCAGGAAACAAGAATAACTACAAAAGGGGAAATAATTGACACGCCAGGAATGTATATGTATATAAATATATTTTATTCAATCAACGCAGCAACGACTTGCAGAGTTACATATAAGTATAAACATATATGCCAAACATGTAATAACCTAGTAAATATTAGAGACAATACTTCCAATACTATGCAACAAATCCAATATTATCAAACTATAAAATATATGTGTATATAAAATCAAAGAACTTATAGTCTAACGAATACATAAAACATACAATATTGCATTATTAAAGAAATAAAGGTTACATTGTCAGAAATATATATATATATATGTGTGCGCACTCTACATTATTGAATCAAATTAGTAATTTAAGATACATACTTAAAACTAGCCAACATTCCGGTAAATAATTATAAAAGAAGAACTACATTACGAAACATGCATGTCCATATATGTAAAATATATAAATATATAATCTATACTCTAAAATAAACTACTACTAATAATCTAAATGAATAGAACACACAACGCAACACTTGGGACTAAGTAACAACCTGTCCATAGGCTAAAACGTTCAAAATAATTAACACCGCAACGACTTGAAGAACTGCGTACAGGAATTCTACTATCAAACACAAATATCTAATAAAAAAGAAAACACATTAAACACACAATAATTTAGAAATAAAGCTTTAATACTATGTTGTCACAATACAAGATATATATGTATATATGAAATCAAAACATAACCTCAAACACACAACATTACATCGCTAAAGAATCTAAATGAAAATCACACTACCAGAAATATATACATATATACGTGTACGTGTGTGTGTTCTATCTTATTAAATGAAGTTAATATAAAATAAATAATTAACATTTCATTTCGTATGAAAACTACACTACCAGAAGAAATATGTGTATGCATATATATATCTATATATGTGTTTGTGTGTGTGTGTCTTATATTATCGAACACTATAAAATAAACTACTCAGAACAATAAATAACGCTATCGAAGAATTACAAAACATTAGTCACATTAAAATTACACACAATATAAATATATATATATATATATATATATATACATTCACACGAACAATACTACTGTCATTTTAATAATAATAATAATAACAACATTAATAATAAATATATAGCCTAATTGCGGTACAATAAGGAAAAACGAGCGACAGACAGAAAATCACTTCGATATCAAACAAAACTAAAGACCCGCCACTATAACTTTACTGATGACATTTATGAGCAGCCATGTTAGATTTACACGCGCACATCGGAACACACGCAATAATTACACACATTAAATAAATACAAAATAATATATTTTTTCACTTCAATTATACGTCAAGACACTGAAACAAGATTTACACATAATTGACAAATAGATTCGAGATCGATGAAAATCACTGTATGCTAGGGACATTCACGGGCGGCCATTTTGAAACATGCGTGCACTAACTCTTATAGAAATTATACCATTGAAACTAACTAATAATTTAAATATGTAATAAACATAAGAAATATAAATACATAAATCTACATGAAATTGTATCGCTAAGAGTTTAATTAATGTAAAGAATTCTATACATACTTTATTTGATTAACGAACACGGAAAGATAAATTATATAGAAATTATATTATTGGAACTAGCTAACAATTTAAAAATTTATATATGTTGATGAATATGAGAAATACAACTACATAAATTTATATGAAACTGTATCGCTAAGAATAGCCAATAATCTAATTATGTAAAAAATTCTATACATACTTTTACTTAATTGACAAACATATAAAACTACTGTAATATCGTGAAAAATTAAGAGTATAAATTTTTCCGATTATTTACAATTTATTAATAAATAAATAAATAAATATACAGGTATAAATTGAACAGAAAACGGTATTTGCTTAATTGAGCTAATTACGGTATTCGTATCTATATTAAATAACTTCGCAGTTATTTAATAATACTCTGACGATTCTAATAACACTAACGATGCGATCAGTTCTCTCGACTCGACTCTACTCTCCGACGTCTCGATTAACTCTGACTCTCGCAACACACATACTTTTCGGTTCGCACGCTCTGCCCTTTCGGTCGTCCCACCTTGAGAACACGAAATCGTCCTTCTGCTCTCACGTCCTTGGTCTTCCGTCGTTTCGTCGTAAGTTTCCGTTGTTACGTTCCTGTTTGTTTTGGATCGATTTTAAACCGTTGAATTTGCAAAAAATTTTTTTTTATTTGTTTTAATTTTAATTTAGCTCGATTTAATTTGAATTTCAACAGGAAGGGAAAATTTAAACGATATAATTGTATTTAAGATATTGAATTAAGATTTCCGATTAAGATCTATTTCTAAGTTTAAAAAATTTATATTATATGTTTTTTCTTATCGAAACTTTCGATTTACACGGTAGTTGCTGCCACCAGAAATAGTCTAAGGACTATTTCGATTAGAGAAATTTCTTTAGATTGTCTATTAATGAATTAATTATTCGTGGGTAGCGTTACTTACTTTTGTGCGACTGGTAATAAATTCCACCTTTTCGGCTGACCTGCTATGGGCAGGAGTACTAGCACGGGAGAGGATTAAAGTTATTCGAAATAATGAATAGATTTTGATAAACAAAGTTTACTCAATTTTAACTGAATTACAACGTCGCTAGGGCTATGCCAATCGTGAATGTTTCGGAGTGGTAAGTTAGTTCGACTAGCGAGATTTACAATTTGTTTAATCCGAGTTATAACAACCGCTATTGCATAATGTTGGTGACAATGTTTTAGATAAGCAGGGGAGTTCCCCGTATTGGGTTGTGTACGAAGATCGAACTCGATGGTAAGAAACTAGGTTCCGATTTTCGACGATTAACCTTAATTATTCTATTCGCTTATTTCCTTCTCCTTTAACTTCGGCAACTGCTAATCATTTAATCAACGTTCCGCCCGCTTTCTACTGAGGTGAGCCTTACCTCAAAATTCTCTCTTGCTTTTAGTAAAAAAGTAATATAGATCGGGTTTGATGATCCTCTCTGTGGATAACTAATGTGGCTTCGCAAGTCTCGCCCAAAGATGAGCAATATTTGCTAGCAGTGGGAAGAGAAGAACGAAAACCGTAGGTGCTTTCAGTAATTGAAATCACCGTAATCAGTGTCTGGTCACTAGTTATTACAGCGAACAATAGCTTTTATTGTCAATAATTGAACGATTTGGGTAGTGGTTGCTTATTTTAAATTTTATTTAATAAACTCATAAGCAAGAAAGAATATGTCAATCGGCGACGGTGTTCTCTGTGGATAACTAATGTGCTTCGTAAGTCTCGCCCAAAGATGAGCAATATTTGCTAGCAGTGGGAAGAGAAGAACGAAAACCGTAGGTGTTTTCAATGATTGAAAACGCCGTAATCAGCGTCTGATCACTAGTTATTACAGCGAACGGTCGTTAGGAATTCAATGTCTTGCGTACCTTCCGTGCTAATTGTTTCTATAATTTCACTTTTCAATTATGACTTAATGAAGAATGATTTTATTTCGATGTCGAGTATCGTACAATGCCGAAATTAACAGAGAAGAAATTATACAAGATTGAAACTCTCACCTTGATTATAAGGCAACAGGCTCTCGAAGTCCAGCTCGTTTCTGAGTCTCACTTTACAATTTATTTTAATAGTTAACAATCAATATCGCAACGGATGACAATGCTTCAATTTTGAATTCGCGTATCGGAACTTTGAATGAATCTCTAATTCGTTAACAGAAGTTGAACGTATTTACGCCGCGGTACTGTTTCCATAGACGGACAATAATTAACTCTCGAACGGATTTACAATAATTAACTCTTGAACGGATTTACAATAATTAACTGTCGTACGGACTTACAATAATTAACTGCTCCGTGTTACCGTTTCCGTAAACTTACAATAATTAACTGCTCAACGGATTCACAATAATTAACTGCTCAACGGGGTCACAATAATTAACTGCGTACGGACTTACAATAATTAACTTCTCAACGGAGTTACCATAATTAACTGCTCAACTATAATTAACTGCCCAACGGATTCACAATAATTAACTGCGCTTTCGCTAGGATGCTATGCATATTTATAATGCCATCCCCCACAGGGTGGTGGTCCACTGGGGGTACGCTTCCGTGGGAATCGGGACGTTGCAGTTTTGGTTTCCTGAGATCGTACGTGAGAGAATGTGAATTTCGAAGTTGCTGAATTTTCGTCTGCGAAATTCCCAAAGTCTGGTGCTGACGCTCGGGGTACCGCTGGTAGATGCGCGTTTCATATTTCTGAAATCCTCCGTGCTGACGCCAGTGGGAACGCTGATGTGTCCTTGGTCTCGCTATGCGAGAAATATCGCCTGCTTATTGTGCAGGGTGTTGTGTTGTTTTACCGAATCTCCGCACGTGCACACGCATTGTCTTTTGTCTCTACAAATCATAAATTATATTTTATATTTATAATAGTAGGTTTTAATATACTGCTACCTGGGAGATGTCTTGAAGTAGTTGTCCATCATACGTGGTTTCTTCATTTTATTTATGGTATAAATAAATTTTGTTGAGTGTAATTTTAAAGGTGTATAGTTGTATATCTTGACGTTATCTCATTTCATTTCTTTATTTAGATTTGGTTAGTTTTCTGTATGATTGGCAATTTTAATGTTTTGGTTTATTATGGTTTTTATGTTCTCTTTTATGTTTACAGGTTATATTGGATCCAGGATATGGAAGAGTCTGTCCCTGTGCAGGTTAACATTACTTGATTTTATTCTGATTTCATCCTGTTCTGCGTTGTTGTTTATTTCTCTAAACTTGTGCCTTGTTTTATTTTTAGTGCGAAAGAGCGGGAAGGAGCAGGCCTTCCAAGCGGACCACGAAACATTCAAGGAACCGTGGTCAACGTGGTGGTGCAAGGTATCATAGATGATAATTAAAAAAGTTGGAGGCGTTGCGTTCCATGGAGAATAATGTTGTGGCACCAGATCCAGCGTCAAGTCCTGAAGGCTCTCCGATCATTGATCTGACTTTTTCCTAATGAGTTTATTTATTATTTTGTATAAAGTATACTTTATGTTGTTTATGTTCCAGTACGTAAGTCCTGCAACCGTTTTATGGAAAGCGATAAAACAGTTTCGCATGATATAACTCCATTCATTTTCTTCTTTTGCGTTGGCACGTTATGAGTGATGTCGGCTTCCAAGTGAGGTTTGTGCATCTCGGTTGTTGGTTGGGTATGTTACTGTTACTATTTTCATGTGATTATTGCCTCCAGTGTTTGATTTGATTTATTATTATAGGTATTGGTGGTTTCGATGTGCAATGATGGATATGGAGGTGTCTTCGTCAGAGGTTCCCAGTGGATTGTCCAAGTGCGTATTTTATTTTGTTTTATTATTTTGTATGTGTCATTTCAGCGCAAGAGGAAGAGGGTTCCCAAAATTGGATGAGTGGTCCAGAAGACGTAGTCAGCATGCAAAGTGTCACCAGCAAGGACGAAGACATTTGTGTTGATTATGTTTGAACTGACTCTGAACTATATACATATATATATATTTTTTTTTTTTTACAATGTGAAAAAGTGAAAATTCTTTAAGTGCATCCAAATATTAACGTGGTCTTATGCATTTTAATTCTTTTACATTTGTTAGGTTATGTGTATACATTTATATGTGTATATACGTGTTGCTTTGTGTAGAGTTTCTTTAAATTTTAATGTATTTAGTACTGTAGTTTCATATTTATGTTTTATATATGTATTTTATATTTTCAAGCTTATTTAATATAATTCACACATATATACATACATATATATGTATATTTTACAATATAATAAAAGTTTTTATTCGAGTTGTCTGAATATTGGTTAGTTCTAATGATATAATTTTGTATATATAATTTCATGTAGTTTCATATACTTTGTAATTTGTGCATTTCTATTTTCGTGTTAGTATGTGTACAATTCATTTTATTACTTGAGTTGCAATATATGTAGTTTTATATGTTTGTCAATTAAGTAAAGTATGTATAGAATTCTTTACATAATTAGATTATTGGCTATTCTTAGCGATACAGTTTCATATAAATTTATGTAGTTGTATTTCTCATATTCATCAACATATATAAATTTTTAAATTGTTAGCTAGTTCCAATAATATAATTTCTATATAATTTATCTTTCCGTGTTCGTTAATCAAATAAAGTATGTATAGAATTCTTTACATTAATTAAACTCTTAGCAATACAATTTCATGTAGATTTATGTATTTATATTTCTTATATTTATTAATTAAGTGAAGCATATTTTTCGATTATTAGCTAGTTCCAATGGTATAGTTTCTATAAGAGTTAGTGCACGCATGTTTCAAAATGGCCGCCCGTGAATGTCCCTAGCATACAGTGATTTTCATCGATCTCGAATCTATTTGTCAATTATGTGTAAATCTTGTTTCAGTGTCTTGGCGTATAATTGAAGTGAAAAAATATATTATTTTGTATTTATTTAATGTGTGTAATTATTGCGTGTGTTCCGATGTGCGCGTGTAAATCTAACATGGCTGCTCATAAATGTCATCAGTGAAGTTATAGTGGCGGGTCTTTAGTTTTGTTTGATATTGAAGTGATTTTCCGTCTGTCGCTCGTTTTTCCTTATTGTACCGCAATTAGGCTATATATTTATTATTAATGTTGTTATTATTATTATTATTATTATTAAAATGACAGTAGTATTGTTCGTGTGAATGTATATATATATATATTTATATTGTGTGTCATTTTTTAATGTGACTAATGTTTTGTAATTCTTCGATAGCGTTATTTATCGTTCTGAGTAGTTTATTTTATAGTGTTCGATAATATAAGACACACACAAACACATATATAGATATATATATACATGTACATATTTCTTCTGGTGGTGCAGTTTTCATACGAAATGAAATGTTAATTATTTATTTTATATTAACTTCATTTAATAAGATAGAACACACACACGTACACGTATATATGTATATATTTCTGGTAGTGTGATTTTCATTTAGATTCTTTAGCGATGTAATGTTGTGTGTTTGAGGTTATGTTTTGATTTCATATATACATATATATCTTGTATTGTGACAACATAGTATTAAAGCTTTATTTCTAAATTATTGTGTTTTTAACGTGTTTACTTTTTATTAGATATTTGTGTTTGATAGTAGAATTCCTGTATGCAATTCTTCAAGTCGTTGCGGTGTTAATTATTTTGAACGTTTTTAGCCTATGGACAGGTTGTTACTTAGTCCCAAGTGTTGCGTTGTGTGTTCTATTCATTTAGATTATTAGTGGTAGTTTATTTTAGAGTATAGATTATATATTTATATATTTTATATATATATAGACATGCATGTTTCGTAATGTAGTTCTTCTTTTATAATTATTTACCGGAATGTTGGCTAGTTTTAAGTATGTATCTTAAATTACTAATTTGATTCAATAATGTAGAGTGCGCACACATATATATATATATATTTCTGACAATGTAACCTTTATTTCTTTAATAATACAATATTGTATGTTTTATGTATTTGTTAGATTATAAGTTCTTTGATTTTATATTCACATATATTTTATAGTTCGATAATATTGGATTTGTTTTATAGTATTGGAAGTATTGTCTCTAATATTTTACTAGGTTATTACATGTTTGGCATATATGTTTATACTTATATGTAACTCTCCAAGTCGTGGCTGCGTTGATTGAATAAAATATATTTATATACTTATGCATTCCTGGCGTTTCATTTATTTCCCTTTTGTATTCTTAGTTATTCTTATTCCTATAAGTTATTCTTATTTCCTGGTTTATTTATTTGGTCCGTGACTCATTCAATTTATTAGTAGATTCTATTTATTTTAATTTTATGCTGGTTGGGTTTATATTTGTCGTCCTCATTTGTTAATCCTATATTTCGTGTCGTAGTGCCGTGCATTCAAATCCTTATTCGCGCGTTTTGCATAGGGTGGTTTTCTTTTCCTTGTTACGGCACGTGCGGAGCGCGGGACGTGACATGACGAAGAATAAGCGTATTTTCGTTCCCATTTGAGATATTTCGACGTATAAGCGCTGTATTTACTGGTAATCATCTTACCCGAAGAATGGGGTCTGCGTGTGGTGAGCCACGAGACTGAAACCGTTGGAACGTTTCCTGTTGAGTGCTGTTACAACTATATCTTTTCAGGAGAGATATACAATTACTCCATGCCTTTGTTAGACAAAACGTTCATCCCTTGACCGCGGCGACGTTCGGCGACTGGCTGTCGCCTCGAGCCCAAGTGTTACGTCCCGCGCTCCGCGCGCGCCGGACAAAATATGTAAATAGCATAAGAAACGAATCGAGCACACAGTAACGTGAAGACTTAGACAACCCCACCCCGAGTCCCTTTTGAATAAATCGTTACGTGGTAATTATTCAAGGACAAATTGAGCTATAAATACGCATCCTAGCGCAAAGCGATTTTTAGTTAATTGTTGTTAGTCGACGAAACCGGTACACTGGGTGAGTCTGCTATTGTCAATCCGCTAATAATTAAAATTTAGTCAAAGTTCCGATACGCGAGCCCGCAGTTAAAGTTACCAACAAGGGTGTAACCCTAGGCGTGCGAATCCGACAATTCAAACATTGTCGTTAGCCGCGAGTCAATTGTTAACCAATTAGACAGATATAATTATTGTTGAAATTGTAGAGTCTAAATAAATTGTAAAGCGAGACAACGACGAGCTAGAATTCAAGAATTTATCGCCCTAACATATACAAGCAAGGCGAGAGTTTCGATTTGGCATCATTTCTTCTCCGTTAATTTCGGCGTCGTACGAGATTCGACATTAAAGCTGTTACGTCCCGCGCTCCGCGCGCGCCGGACAAAACTAACAATATGTAAATAGCATAAGAAACGAATCGAGCATACAGTAACGTGAAAACTTAGACAACCCCACCCCGAGTTCCTTTTGAATAAATCGTTACGTGGTAATTATTCAAGGACAAATTGAGCTATAAATACGCCATCCTAGCGCAAAGCGATTTTTAGTTAATTGTTGTTAGTCGACGAAACCGGTACACTGGGTGAGTCTGCTATTGTCAATCCGCTAATTATTAAAATTTAGTCAAAGTTCCGATACGCGAGTCCGCAGTTAAAGTTACCAACAAGGGTGTAACCCTAGGCGTGCGAATCCGACAATTCAAACATTGTCGTTAGTCGCGAGTCAATTGTTAACTAGTTAGACAGATATAATAATTGTTGAAATTGTAGAGTCTAAATAAATTGTAAAGCGAGACAACGACGAGCTAGAATTCAAGAATTTATCGCCCTAACATATACAAGCAAGGCGAGAGTTTCGATTTGGCATCATTTCTTCTCCGTTAATTTCGGCGTCGTACGAAATTCGACATCAAGGCAAAATCATTCGTCAACAATCCAATCGAAGAATAAAATATCAAAACATAATTGACGCGGAGGAATACCCGAGACATTGAAATCATAACGACCGTTCGCTGTATAAACCAGTGATCTAACGTAGTGTTGATTACGGTGTTTTCAAACATTGGAAACGTTTGCGGGTTTTCGTTCTTCTCGTCCCACTGTTAACAGACGTTGCTCATCTTTGGGCGAGACTCCTAGCAATATTGTAATTCAATTAAATTGAGTAAATCTTGTTTATCATAGCCTAACCATTATTTCAAAATAACTTTAATCCTCTCCCGCGCTAGTACTCCTGCCCATAGCAGGTTAGCCGAAAAGTGGAAATTATTTACCAGTCGCATTGCAATAATTAACGCTACCCAATTAATACACCGAACATTGAAAGCGAAAGAGAAACCAACACGACATCAGACTTAGACACTATAGACGGAAAGGAAAAGTACATATATATAATAAAAAAAAACAATAAACAAATTCTCTCTCGAAATAGTCCTTGGACTATTTCTGGTGGCAGCAACTACCGTATTATTTAAAATTCAAAATATATTTCGAGAATTATTATCCTTTATCCTTCTCGATCAAACTAGCGATTAATACAATTAAAGAAGTAAACGAGAACGTAACAGTATAGAAATAAATTTTTGGTGGCAGCGGTGGGATATGCTCCACAGAGGATTAAAGTTCTTTGGAGTATTAACTAAAAAAATAAATAAAAAACATGTCGACCGCACGAGACTCCCTGAATAAAGACATGCTCTTGATGTTATCGGAAAAACTTACAGCATGGGACGCGAATTTTCGCGATATGAGTGCAAAAATGAATGAATTACAAAACAACATGCTCGAACTCAAAACAAAAAGGGAACCTAAGTCAACCGTATCGCAGCCGGCAACTCAACAAGAGACAACGCAGCCAGGTAGATATTCTCAACCGATTAAACTAAAAGACGCGATCGAGTCGGTACCAGTGTTCGACGGACATCGACCCTCGGTATTTCAATTTTTAAGAGCATGCGAGCGCGCGCGAAACATGGTTCCTAGGTATTAAACCGTTGAATTTGCAAAAAAAATTTTTTTTTATTTGTTTTAAATTTAAATTAGCTCGATTTAATTTGAATTTCAACAGGAAGGGAAAATTTAAACGATATAATTGTATTTAAGATATCGAATTAAGATTTCCGATTAAGATCTATTTCTAAGTTTAAAAAAATTTATATTATGTAACATCGCAAAATAGTTTGAACTAGAGGTCGGTCGAAACTAGAAAAACCGTGTGAGTCATCCTTGTGTGGTTGGTTTATGTTAAGAGTGCCTACGTGACTAAAGTCACCTAGTTCTTACATAGATATGAGAAAAACAATAGACAACGTGAGAGCAGAAGGACGATTTCGTGTTCTCAAGGTGGGACGACCGAAAGGGCAGAGCGTGCGAACCGAAAAGTATGTGTGTTGCGAGAGTCAGAGTTAATCGAGACGTCGGAGAGTAGAGTCGAGTCGAGAGAACTGATCGCATCGTTAGTGTTATTAGAATCGTCAGAGTATTATTAAATAACTGCGAAGTTATTTAATATAGATACGAATACCGTAATTAGCTCAATTAAGCAAATACCGTTTTCTGTTCAATTTATACCTGTATATTTATTTATTTATTTATTAATAAATTGTAAATAATCGGAAAAATTTATACTCTTAATTTTTCACGATATTACAGTAGTTTTATATGTTTGTCAATTAAGTAAAGTATGTATAGAATTCTTTACATAATTAGATTATTGGCTATTCTTAGCGATACAGTTTCATATAAATTTATGTAGTTGTATTTCTCATATTCATCAACATATATAAATTTTTAAATTGTTAGCTAGTTCCAATAATATAATTTCTATATAATTTATCTTTCCGTGTTCGTTAATCAAATAAAGTATGTATAGAATTCTTTACATTAATTAAACTCTTAGCGATACAATTTCATGTAGATTTATGTATTTATATTTCTTATGTTTATTACATATTTAAATTATTAGTTAGTTTCAATGGTATAATTTCTATAAGAGTTAGTGCACGCATGTTTCAAAATGGCCGCCCGTGAATGTCCCTAGCATACAGTGATTTTCATCGATCTCGAATCTATTTGTCAATTATGTGTAAATCTTGTTTCAGTGTCTTGACGTATAATTGAAGTGAAAAAATATATTATTTTGTATTTATTTAATGTGTGTAATTATTGCGTGTGTTCCGATGTGCGCGTGTAAATCTAACATGGCTGCTCATAAATGTCATCAGTAAAGTTATAGTGGCGGGTCTTTAGTTTTGTTTGATATCGAAGTGATTTTCTGTCTGTCGCTCGTTTTTCCTTATTGTACCGCAATTAGGCTATATATTTATTATTAATGTTGTTATTATTATTATTATTAAAATGACAGTAGTATTGTTCGTGTGAATGTATATATATATATATATATATATATTTATATTGTGTGTAATTTTAATGTGACTAATGTTTTGTAATTCTTCGATAGCGTTATTTATTGTTCTGAGTAGTTTATTTTATAGTGTTCGATAATATAAGACACACACACACAAACACATATATAGATATATATATGCATACACATATTTCTTCTGGTAGTGTAGTTTTCATACGAAATGAAATGTTAATTATTTATTTTATATTAACTTCATTTAATAAGATAGAACACACACACGTACACGTATATATGTATATATTTCTGGTAGTGTGATTTTCATTTAGATTCTTTAGCGATGTAATGTTGTGTGTTTGAGGTTATGTTTTGATTTCATATATACATATATATCTTGTATTGTGACAACATAGTATTAAAGCTTTATTTCTAAATTATTGTGTGTTTAATGTGTTTTCTTTTTATTAGATATTTGTGTTTGATAGTAGAATTCCTGTACGCAGTTCTTCAAGTCGTTGCGGTGTTAATTATTTTGAACGTTTTAGCCTATGGACAGGTTGTTACTTAGTCCCAAGTGTTGCGTTGTGTGTTCTATTCATTTAGATTATTAGTAGTAGTTTATTTTAGAGTATAGATTATATATTTATATATTTTACATATATGGACATGCATGTTTCGTAATGTAGTTCTTCTTTTATAATTATTTACCGGAATGTTGGCTAGTTTTAAGTATGTATCTTAAATTACTAATTTGATTCAATAATGTAGAGTGCGCACACATATATATATATATATTTCTGACAATGTAACCTTTATTTCTTTAATAATGCAATATTGTATGTTTTATGTATTCGTTAGACTATAAGTTCTTTTGATTTTATATACACATATATTTTATAGTTTGATAATATTGGATTTGTTGCATAGTATTGGAAGTATTGTCTCTAATATTTACTAGGTTATTACATGTTTGGCATATATGTTTATACTTATATGTAACTCTGCAAGTCGTTGCTGCGTTGATTGAATAAAATATATTTATATACATATACATTCCTGGCGTGTCAATTATTTCCCCTTTTGTAGTTATTCTTGTTTCCTGGTTTCTTTATTTGGTTCGTGACTCATTCAATTTATTAGTAGATTCTATTTATTTTAATTTTATGCTGGTTGGGTTTATATTATATTGAACCATAGGTTTTCAAATTGCAAGCCGGTTATTGGTAGATTTATTTAGAGTTGTGTGTATATGTATTTCGTTTCTTGGTTGGATTTATTTGTCGCCCTCATTTGTTAATCCTATATTTCGTTTCGTAGTGCCGTGTGTTCGTTTGTGCATTCAAATCCTTATTCGCGCGTTTTGCATAGGGTGGTTTTCTTTTCTTGTTACGGCACGTGCGGAGCGCGGGACGTGACAATACTTTCAGAAACCAGAAGCGATACAACCAGGCGAAAAGAGAGTTCGAACCATCTACCTCGAAGGCAAACCAATGCGAGTATGCTTCTTCAATTCTGGTGAGACAAACCATGAAATTTCTAACGACATTGATAACAGTAAAGAATTAGATCAAATTGCTAAATTTAAAACCGTAGTGAGAACAAATCATATTGAACGCGAACTCCGCGAACCCATAGAGAAAATATTAATACATTACATCGACGTATTCAATTTAGAAACAGACCTATTACCATGTACTAATCTGACAAAACATACAATCACATTAAAACAAGACAAAATCATAAACACCAAATCATACAGACCCCCAGAGTGCCACAAACGAGAAATCGAGCAACAAATGACAGACGTGCTAAATAAAAACATTATAGAAGAATCAGACTCTCCTTTCAATTCACCAGTATGGGTTGTTCCCAAGAAGTTAGATGCATCGGGAAAACAGAAATGGAGAATAGTTATTGACTTTAGAAAACTAAACGAACTGATTGACCAAGACGCCTACCCATTACCCGACATAGAAGACATATTAAGCCAACTAGGTGACGCGAAATTCTTCTCAGCACTTGATCTATCATCCGGTTTTCATCAAATCCCTATGGACGAAAACTCAAAGAAATACACCGCTTTCTCAACACCGCAAGGACATTTCCAATTTAACAGAATGCCTTTTGGACTCAAAAACGCACCAGCCACATTCCAAAGAATGATGGATACAGCGTTACGCGGATTAATTAATAAACATTGCTTTGCATATTTAGACGACATTATTATATTTGGAAGCACTATTCAAAAACATAATGAAAACTTAGCCATAGTATTACAAAGACTAAGAGAATTAGGACTAAAAATCCAACCAGATAAATGTGAATTTCTAAAACCAGAACTCGAATATTTAGGACACGTAGTAACATCAGGAGGAGTAAAACCTAATCCGAAGAAAATAGAAGCAGTCGAAAACTTTAAAATTCCTAGAAACCTTATCGAAGTCAAATCATTCTTAAGACTCGTGGGATACTACCGGAAATTTATACGTAACTTCTCTAAAATAGCCAAACCCCTGACGGACCTAAACAAAAAAGACACCAACTTCCATTGGACGGACAAACAACAGAACAGTTTCGATACACTCAAACGAAAACTTTGTCAAGCACCTGTTCTGTCATACCCAGATTTCTCTAAAACATTCGTATTAACGACAGACGCTAGTAACGAAGGACTAGGAGCCGTATTATCACAAGACGGACACCCGTGCTGTTACATCTCTCGAACGCTAAACCCTCCAGAGAAAAAATTATACGACTACAGAAAAAGAATTATTAGCTATCGTATGGGCATTGAAACGACTACGACAATACTTGTTAGGACGAAAATTTATTATTAGAACAGACCATCAAGCCTTGAAATGGTTGAATAATTGCAAAGACCCGTCGCCTAGATTGATGCGATGGAGATTAAAACTAGAAGAGTACGAATGCACAATCGAATACGTTAAAGGCAAAGAAAACCCAGTCGCGGATAGCTTATCTAGAATTCACGCGATTCAAAAAGTAGAAACCCCTGAAGGAACAGTAGCCTTAGATTTCTTACAACATTTTACGAAATGGAAAAAGAAGTCAGAAATCCCAAAACGATTAGAAATGAAACCTAACGATCAATCCTTCTATCAATTAACTAAAACAGAATTAGGAGAGTTCGACGAGGCAATATGGTTACGGAAAATCGACAACATATTACGAAATAACAAGAAAGTAGGTATAGGAGACAACACGTTTACAGAATTAGAAAAGAACCAGATCAAACTTATACTTATATATTTCAATGATACCCGATACCCTGTCATTTTCGCGTGGGACCTAATCCAAGAATTAACCGAGGAAGAGATAGAGAAAATAATTCAGGAAAATCATAACTGTACGATAGGACATTTAGGGGTACAAAAGACATACCAAAGAATAAAAGAACGATATAAAATTCCATATTTATTGAATAAAGTCGAAGAGTTTATAAAGAGATGTGAAGCTTATCAAAAGGAGAAATTAACGCGGATTAGACCAAAGAAGAACCAATAATATCTGACACACCATTACAATCTAACGACAAAATTGCTATGGACATCATAGGACCTATGACCAAAACTAAGAAAGGGAATCAATTTATACTCTCAATACATGACGAACTGACAAAATACTTGGTCCTAGTACCACTAAAAACACAACGGACAGAATCCATAATAAATGCACTCTTAGAACACTACATTTACATATTTTCTGCACCCAAAACAATTCTAACAGACCAGGGACAAAACTTCATTAGTGAACTCATGTTAAAATTCGAAGAGGCATTTAAGATTAAACACATTAAAACCACTAGCTTTCACCCTCAGTCAAATGGATCTCTAGAAAGGACACATGCCGTAGTAAAAGATTTAATCCGTACAAGTCTGCATGATAATAACGATAAAGAATGGGATGAGATATTAAACTTCATATGTTTGGGTTATAACACAGCCGTACACGAAGGTACCGGATTTTCACCTTTTAAACTAACGTTCGGTAGAGACGCAAACCTACCATCGGCAATCGCGAAAACTTCGAATTTAACTTACAATGATATGTTCTCACTCTGGCAAAAGCAATTAAATAAATATTTAGATATCGCGAGAAAAACATTAATAAACAGTAAGAAACGATACCTTCGAGACCAGAAAAGAAAGATAGTTCGAACTCAAACGGTATTTAAAGAAGGAGATTTTGTATTAATCCATAATGATCACAAAAGGGACAAATTAGACACTGAATAGTTAGGACCATACAGAATCCACTCTGTCAAAACCCCTTATTACGAAATCCTAATTGATAATATTATAAAGAAAATACACGGTAATCGTTTAAAACCTTACTTTCCAGGTCGACACTCCTCTTTGTCGGAATAATATCCGCGCAAATAAATATTACACCACTAGAAGGAAACTCTGTATTCGTAAAAAACATAAGAAAAGGATATTTGTATAGCGATACTGCCAATATTATTGTAGGATTAGACACTAGCGACATACACGAGCAAATAAACACGATAGAATTACATAAATCGACAATAAACACACGCGCAATCAGCAAAGAATACGCTGAAGAGTTAGACAGATTACAAACTCGTATCAATAACCTGAAACAACTCGCAAAACACTTGAAAACGTTAATACACACCCGAAGCAAACGAGGTTTGCTTAACATCATAGGTTCCGTATCGAAAAGTCTATTCGGAACTCTCGACGAGGACGATCTTACACTCATAAACGAAAACATGGACAAACTATTCGACGACAACAATAAAATCAGGACTGTAATAGCAAATCAGACAGCACTTATTAGGAAAATTGTAAACTCGGAAAACCTAAACCACCTAGAGAAATCATATAACGATGTATTAAAACAACAACAGCAGGCAAATATCGATAGATTTATGCTTAAAATGATTATGAAACTCGACACCGCGATACAAACTTTACACTTTCAGTTAGACTTACATTTCAGTTAGATACTTAACGTCATAATATTAGGCAAACAGGGAATAATTAGCCCACAAATACTCGACCCCGATGAATTTATAGAAAACTACGCCAAAGCGATAGGCAGCCAGACGTACAACACCACGATCTCTGCCAAAACCGAACATTTTCAGTTTATACTCGACATCAGTGATCTTAAAATCTTCACAATAGGTGACAAAATATTCTTTAAAATCATAGTACCTTTAGTCTCTAACACGGAATGGAATATATTACAGGTATATCCTATCCCGAGTAAGAGAAATGGAGTATTTTTGGCTCCAGTAGTCGAACATCAGATATATTTAACTTCAGGACTTTCATTTATAAACACTGATATCGAATATCTCGACAAACTTTGTAAAGAACGAGCCGGAACCACTATATGCAAGCAAACAATACCAATCCATGACAGAAACTCGAGAACCGATTGTCACAGCGAAATAATAAACTTCAAAAATCATATCGAACATTGCCAAATAACTGTGTTTAAGATTGAAGACATTAGCTTTATACCACTCAGAACTAGCAACAGCTACATTGCGATACCGGCGAACCCGATAGAAATAGACACTTGACAACTTGACAAGCCCTCTGTTATAAAAGCCAACACTTCCTGCGATTTATTGTACAAAGATGAACACATGCGTATAGGCGAGACAAAAAACGAAGTTAAATACGAAATCAAAACTAAGATCCTAGCGCTCAAAACAAACGATAGCTTCACTCATTTGTTAGATAAACTCGAGCGAGCACCAAAGATAATAGATAACTTACAAGGCTATAAGACCACGATCGATAAAATAGGCGACGAGATAAAAACTCTTAATTTCGAACATAGAATCAAGAGCATACAGTATTGGGGGCTAACCACGCTCCAGATATTAGGGTACATAGCATTAAGCATGTTAGGTATATACGGATTGAACAAGATAGGAATATTCAAATGCATCAAGAAATGTATACCGAATAGTTTATGTATTAATTTATTTTGCTGTCGAAATGAAACCGTAATCAATAGCCACAATGCTACATCCCCACCAAGCGCCCCGGTCGCAACATCCAACATCTATACCCCAACCGACTCATACCACCTCGAAGAAGAAGAGGAATCAGCTGTGATTTTCAAGCCACGCCGAGTCCGATTCCACAAAAGTCTCCTGAGGAAAACTTGAGGGACCAAGTTCAATCTAAGAAGGGGGGAATGTCACATACGGAATGCCACAGACGAAATCCGACTAAACAAAACGATAAGATAGCGAAATTCCAAGCGCGTTAGCATGAGTGACCATCGGGATAACATCCGGTCACTCTATCCGTTCCCAGAGACATATGATCAAGGCCTATACCCACTCCAACGAATAAAAGAATTCAAATACACCCCCTAAACATCATCCCAGTCAGTCTTGAACAATCACGCCTAGAGCTCGGAAGTGTATTGCAAACAAATAAAAAATAAAAGTTTCTTTTTTTTTTAAATTTCTTTTTTATTTTACGTAACAAGCGCATAGTTGCAGGCGAGCAGCGATTTCCAGGACCTTCGACCGCGGTCTGTTTAGTTTTAAGAAAATGCGGTATACGTGATCATAGTTGCGAACGGTGACGTGACCCAAGCATAGTGAGGGGTCGTCTCTGAGAGAGGACCGAGAAACGACCTAAGGTCAAAAAGGGAGTCCTTTACGAAGATTCCAAGAGCACACGTCGAGAGGTCGAGTGTTTAAAAGCCGCTAAGCGTCACGAGCACGTGGACATTGTTTATCACCGGATAATCCGTCACGATTTATTGTTACATTTATCGTTATTAAATATACAACATATACCACCTTGTTAACAATCAAAGCATCTTCACTTGCCCTGCATCTAAGACCA
Organism: Bombus balteatus; assembly: GCA_019201815.1. NCBI lineage: Eukaryota > Metazoa > Arthropoda > Insecta > Hymenoptera > Apidae > Bombus > Bombus balteatus. The sequence goes on along the minus strand of JAFJHM010000131.1, from coordinate 14,318 downwards.
ATTAAGATACTACATACATATACTTTATATTTCCTTACATATATTTACTTCTTTTTCAACTTCCATGCTATACATATACCTTATACTTCCTTACATATATTTACTTTATTTTCAACCTCCATGCTATACACATGCCTTATATTTCCTTACAAATATTTTCTTTAATTCAACTTCCATGCCATGCATATACTTTATATTTCCTTACAATATTTACGATATTTTCATTTTGTCATGCTTCGAAGTTAAGCTTCTGTTGAAAAAAACAAGTTACGCTACGTACGAGCGTAGTACGCAACAACGTATCTCGCAAAGCTTTGTTCTAATTCGACAGGCGGATTCCCCTCTTCCGTGCCAGTTCTCAGCTGTGCCTAGAATGGTGGCCGAGGAGAACGAACGTTTTCAAATTTTCCCAGCCATTTCGGTCGTTACATTGCACCGTGTTACGTCGTAATATTAGTATCATGCGTAAAAATATTTATGACCTGTAACCTTATTTAAGTAAATAATTGGATAAATGCTTTCGGCTCCTCGGGCTGGTGCGTAAATTTGAAAGTCACTACGGTCCAATCCATTGGTTAGTGACTCACGTTTACGCGATGCTCACTCGCAGCGCTCGCTCGAAAATCTACTGCCTAACCTAAAACCAATCCCTCTTGCGTTCTTTCTTCGGATAGGAGGCAGTTTTCATAAAATTTTCGAACGAACAGGATCGGTTGTGAGGTTAGACTAGATTTTTCCGAGCGAGCGTAGCGAGCGAGCAACGATTATATTTTCCATGCTATACATAAAATTATATTTCCTTACAAATATTTACATTATTTTCAACTTCCATGCTACACATATACCTTATATTTTCTTACATATAATTTCTTTAATTCAACTTCCATGCCATGCATATTCCGACGTAATACAGTGCAACGTAACGACCAAAATGGCTGAAACAATTTGAAAAAAATCGTTCTCCTCGTCCACATTTCAAGGCACAGCTGAGAACTGGCACAGACTAAGGGAATCCGACTGTCGAATTAAAACAAGGCTTCGCGAGATACGTCGTTGCGCATGTCACGTAAAATAAAAAAGGGGTAGTGCGATTTAGTTCTGAGCTCCAGCCGTGACTTTCTAATACTGACTTGAACGGATCCTTATTGAACTGATGCTTGCTGTGGACTGACTTGATGCTTGATCGAGGAAAGACTTGAACTGATCTCGTGGACTTGACCCTCCTGCTGTCGTAGGTGAAGTGAGGGAAAGCGTCTGCGATGTCGATTGGTTAGGACCCATGTTAATGATCAAAATAGGAGGAAGAAGCCTCTTAACGACGTGGCGACATTGTTCATGGGAAAAACCAGCTTTTCCGTTAGGCAGCTATTTAGTTTTTCCCACTAGGTAACTTCCTGCCTTCTCCGTAATTGTCAGAACGTGCAATAGACCTAAGGACTGTTTTATGTACCAGCCATAAACCGAAAATACTTGCAGGATTAAGGGTTCCTGCAAGCGAATAAGACTCGGTTTATGGTAGGGTCTTAGGTTTATTGCGGGTCTCTCTAACGGTGACTGGGCCTTGATGGTCAGACATTGAAGGACGTCGCGCGGACCTTTTCACGCGACGTAACAGGCACTTCGGCGATATACTTTGTCGCCAAGGCCGCCGAATATTTATCTCCATCATCGGTCCATCGGATATTGAAGAGTGCCGATCGTGACACCATCCTGTCCGTGGTGTGTGGCCTGGTCTCTGATGTGATTTGACGTTACACGCACGACGCTCGTACGTAGCGAAACGAGTTTTTTTCAACAGAAACTTAACTTCGAACCATGACAAAATGAAAATATCGAAAATATTGTAAGGAAATATAAAGTATATGCAAGGCATTGAAGTTGAATTAAAAAATTATATGTAAGGAAATATAAGGTATATGTGTAGCATGGAAGTTGAAAATAATGTAAATATTTGTAAGGAAATATAATTTTATGTATAGCATGGAAAATATAATCGTTGCTCGCTCGTTACGCTCGCTCGGAAAAATCTAGTCTCACAACCGATCCTGCTCGTTCGAAACCCCCAAAAAACCAAAAAAAAAAAAAAAAAAAAAAAACGGCACGCGGCAAGAAAACGCCCCCCTTTTTTGGGGTTTTTTTGGGGAAGGGTTAAAAAAAAAAAAATATATTTTCAACACAATACACCAACGATGAATAACAATATGTTAAAAGACTGACGAGACTGAGTAGATAGAATTATAATTGTTAGACTGTTCGACACGAATCGGAGATTTGAACTGTTGATTGCTCGAGAGAAGAACGACGAGTGACTTCTAGACTTCACCCTCCTGTTGTCGTAGGTGAAGTGAGGGAAAGCGTCCGCGATGTTGATTGGTCAGGCCCAAGGTTGAGGAAGAAGCCTCCTACCAACGTGGTGATATTGTTCATGGGAAAAACCAGCTTTTCCGTTAGGCAGCTATTTAGTTTTTCCCATTAGGTCACTTCCGGCTTACTCCGTAATTTTTTAATAGCCTAATAAACTCAAGAACCTTTCCTAAATCTGGACATAAACCGAAAATACTTTTAGACAAGTAAGTTGATTGACAACATGTGGAAACAATTAAACTGGAAGTTGACGGTTTGTGGTGGGTCCGTGAGTTTATTGAGGGTCGGGACGAAGGTCAGTGGGCCGCTGACTGCCAGGTAGCGTCGGCTGGGCTGTATATGTTCTATGCGACGCAACATCCTCCCCCCGTTGAGAGGGCACCGATCAAATTCCCTATGTGGGTCCGACGGGTGTGTGATCCGCCTCCTTCGATGTCAGCGATTGTCAGGAGTCATGTTGAACTGATTGACATGGCAGGGCAGCGGAACCAGTCGTTTGACGCCGCGATCCAAGATGCTCGCTGACGTTTGTACAGTAGCTGTCCGGATTATTCCATCGGCTCCGGGGAGGACCTTGATTACGCGTCCCAGGTGCCACTGCATGGATGGAACGTTGTCCTCCCTGATAATGACGATGGTGCCTTCGCGTATTTTAGGGTCGCCCTTGATCCATTTCTTACGGCTGGTCATCTCATTGAGGTACTCTCGGTGCCAGCGGCTCCAGAAGTGTTGTTTCATTTGATTGATACGCTGCCAGCTGGATAACCGAGTTGATGGAGTGGCCCTGAAATCTCGATCGCGTATGTTAGTCAATGTATCACCGATCAGGAAATGGCCGGGAGTGAGGACTGGCAGATCATTGGAATCCGACGATATCGGGGTAATTGTGCGGGAGTTGAGGATGGCCTCGATCTCAATCACAAGGGTGTTGAGATGTTCAAAGGTTAAGAGCTCCGTGCCGACGACGCGTATAAGATGGCGTTTAAATGATTTCACCGCGGCTTCCCACAAGCCGCCAAAATGTGGTGAATTCGGAGGGTTCAAGCGCCATAGTATTTGCCGATCTGCTAAAAAGGTCTGTACCCTTTCTTGATGGTCGTCGGACTGTAAGAGGCTCCGGAGTTCCGTCAATTCCCTGTTAGTTCCCACGAAGTTGGTGCCGTTGTCTGACCAAATCGTTGCGCAATATCCTCGCCGAGAGATGAATCGGCGGAGGGCGGCAAAGAATGCGTCGGTTGTGAGATCGCTCACCAATTCAATATGAACCGCCTTGGTTGCCAGACATACAAATATGGCGACGTAAACCTTATCCTTTCGTCGGTTGCGATCCCTTTTTCCCTTGATATAAAATGGGCCGCAATAATCCACCCCGATGTTATTGAAGGGACGTGTCTCGGTGATACGTGCCTCTGGAAGATCTCCCATCAGGTATTCTACGGGCGGTGGATTGGCTCGACAACATCGCACGCACCTTTTGATGGTGCGCCATGCTTGGCTACGACCGTCGACAGGCCAGTAGCGTTGTCTAACCGCGTATAGTGTAGACTGGGTCCCTGAGTGATGTCTACGTCGATGTTCCTGATCAATGATGAGTTCAGTGACTGATGACTTCGGCAGAATTATAGGGTGCTTTTGGGGGAAGGGCATCGGTGAGTTGCTGAGTCGCCCTCCGACTCGTAAAATCCCTTCATTGTCGAGGAAAGGGTTTAAGGGTTGTAGCTTCCCTCCCACGGCCGCGTCTCGATCCTTCTGGAGCGTACGAATCTCCTGTGAAAAATGAAGGCTCTGTAGGAGACGTATTAATTTATTCTCTGCCGAAATGATTTCCTCTACGGTTAGTGAGGCCGCCCGGTTCTGCTTGTATCTCCATCGAAGACACCGAGCGACGACTCTTATCAGCTTTGACCATGAGGAATATCTTCCCAATATTGTGTGGTCGATGGGGTTCGCTGCCAGGCAGGTTGACTGTTTTTGCTCCGGGATTTCGACCAACGGTGTTGGGATCCACGTCGGCCATTGGTCGTCAGTTTGCTGGAGCCACTCTGGTCCATGTTTCCAGATAGACGTGCACAGGAATTCCTTGGGCGTCTGACCTCGTGAAATGAGATCCGCTGGGTTATCAGCGGTAGGCACGTGGCGCCAGTCGGATATGTTGGTCTTAGTTTGTATCTCGGCCACTCGGTTCGCCACAAATGTCTTTAACATATGCGGCGATGATCTGATCCACTGGAGCACGATGGTGGAGTCAGTCCAGTATACGATCCGAGAGATCTTGATTGTTAAGGCCTTTTGGACTGAGGAGATCAAGGAGGCCAGACGAAGTGCCCCGCTCAGTTCGAGTCGGGGTATGGTCAGTGTTTTGAGTGGAGCAACCTTTGATTTGGCGGTGAGGAGATGGATTTCGATGGTGCCGTCGGAACTGATGGTACGGAGATAGACGCAGGCTCCGTAAGCCTTCTCGCTGGCATCGCAAAAAGCCATGGAGTTCTATCTTGATTGCTGCTGGTACTATTGTCTTGCGCGGAAACCGAATGTTGTTTATCAACGCTAGTTGTTTATAGTACTGGTTCCAGTCAGAATGCAGGTCAGCGGGAAGTGACTCATCCCAGTCGATCTTTAATGACCAGACTCGTTGTAAGAGTATTTTTGCCCGTATGATGACCGGAGCGAGCAATCCTAATGGATCATAAATTCGGGCTATCACCGAACTTATGGATCGCTTTGTAACCCGGGGGAGGTTGTCGCGTGTATCGACTGAGTACAGGATTGCATCGACTTGGGAATCCCAAAATATCCCGAGAGTTTTTAAGGTCTGGGAATCACCCAATTGTAATTTCCTGCATTTATCTCGTTCGGATAGTCCGTCAAGTATGTTTGGATCATTCGAAGCCCATTCTCTTATGTTGAAACCGGCTGAATGTAGAAGGTCGGTGAGTTCCTTTCTGATTGACAGTGTCTCTGCCTTTGTATCAGCTCCGGTGAGGACGTCATCGACGTAGAAATCGCGTTGTAAGACTGATGAAGCTCCTGGAAATCGATGTCCCTCGTCGTCTGCCAGCTGTTTGAGGCATCGGAGGGCCAGGTATGGAGCTGCTGACAACCCGAACGTCACAGTGTTGAGTTGGTAAGTATCGACTCCACCTTTGGAATTTCGCCATAGAATCAACTGGTGTTTCCTATCCTCTGGGCGTACTAGGATTTGCCGATACATCTTCTCAATATCTCCCGTTAGAACATATTGATGCGAGCGGAATCTTAGTAGAATGTCGAACAGGTCTTCTTGTAACTTCGGTCCTGTATGGAGAGTGTCGTTTAGTGATACTCCCGTGTCGCTGGAGGCTGATCCATCGAACACAACCCGAAGTTTCGTAGTGTCGCTCGATTCCTTGATCACGCCGTGATGTGGTAGATAATATCGGTTACTGGGTGGGTGATCAGTCGTGATCTTCGTCGTGTGACCCAAGTCTAGATATTCTTGAATCACTGCGCGGTACGCGATTTCATACCGTTTATCGCGTTGGAATCGGCGGTGCAGAGATGCGAGCCTGCTCATCGCGGTGGCTTTTGATGACCCTAGTGAAGGACGCGTCTCGTTGAATGGCAGGGCGACGATGTATCGCCCTTCCTAAGATGGCGGCAAGCAGTGCGGACGCGTGCACGTCGCTCCGTAGACTATAACCGAGAAATCGCGGAAAATCGTAGAGTTCAATACAAAGAACAGTGAGGAAGTGAAGCGCTAGTGTTGTGGAGCAGATCAGTGCAAAAAATTCGATTGAATTAGAAAGAACACAAGAAATATAAGTGAAAAAGAATCGGTGTTGCGACAAAGGAGAGGCGGCCACCTTGTCGTCGTACTCTATAACCGAGAAATCGGGAAAATCGAACAGTGCAGTACAACGAATAGCGAGAAAGTGAAGCGCTAGTGTTGTGGAGTAGATCAGTGCAAAAAGTTCTCTGGAGTTCGAAAAAACACAAGAAATATAAGTGGAAAAGAATCGGTGTTGCGACAAAGGAGAGGCGGCCATCTTGGCGGTCGTCCTAGTGACGCGCGACGGTAGCGCCACCGTAGCGTCCCTCGGCCGATTAGTGAACTACACTCTAGTGCAGACACAAACCATCCTCCTCCCGTGGTAAGCGTCGAAACCAATTTATCGACGACGGAAAACTACCGACGGTGGGATTACCGACGACGAGAACATATCGACGGCTAAAAAAAAAAAGAAGGGTATCAAAATGTCTTCGCGAGGACAATCACCGCCCACCGCGAAGGCAAGGGTAGTCCTACAACCATTAAGGACACCAAAGATGGAGGATAAAACACCGGAAAAAGAAAGCCCGGTGATGGAAAAAAGAAAGAGGGGTGAAGATGATGGGAAAGAAACAAAGCAGGAATCCCGACCAGTGGCCGAGACACCCCGACCAATACCCGACGTAAGGGCACAAGCGGGTGAGATAGAAAAGAAGGTGCTTGCCTTCTGTCTCGACCCAGCAAAGAAAATCAATAAAGAACAAGCGGCAACCATAATGAGGCATTTCAAAGAAATGCGAGGAATTGTGGAGGATCTCCTACTCCACAACAGCTACCTGACGGGGAAATTGGAACACGGCGCTGGACCGTCCAAAGAATCACAGATCCTAAGTGTGGTTAATAAATCCCTGCAAGTAAGCAGGCGCCTTGAAACGGCGGTAAGAAAAACCACCAACGCCGAGCAGAAGCAGCCGTCATATGCAGAAAAAGTACGCGTGGGCAGCACTAAAGTCGGCCAACTAGCAGTAAAACCACCAAAGAACGTAGTGATAATCCGTCCTGAGGAGAAGGACGGTGAAATCAAAAGCAGCGAAGATGCAAAAGAAGCGGTTTTCACCCTTGTAAACCCACGTAAGAAAGGTATACAAGTCACCGCAGTCAGAAAGATCGGCGGAAACGGCCTAGTGGTGGAAACACCAAACGCCGAAAGCCTGAAAGCGTTCACCGAGAACGCAAAATTAAAAGAGGCCGGCCTCAAAGCTAGCACACCCCAGCGTAGACTCCCGCGGATGATAATATATGACGTCCCAAGGGAAATGCAGGAGAAGGAAGTACTTGCCTGCATGAAGAAACAGAACCAAGACAGGCTCAAGGAAGAGGACATAGCGGCCATTAAATTCTGCTTCAGAACGGGCCGCAAAGACGCACAGGAAACGAACTGGGTAATAGAAGTACCCCCCCAGGTAAGGGACAAATTACTACTGGGGAAGTTATACATTTCCTGGCATGCATGCAAGGTCAGGGATTACATAGCAACCAGCCGCTGCTTTAAATGCCAAGGCTACGGGCACGTGGCAAAATACTGCCGCGTAAATTACGAAATCTGCGCACATTGCGCGGAAAGTGGACACTGCACGAAAGAGTGCAAAAACAAAGACAAGGAGGCCACCTGCGTAAACTGCAGGAAGGCAGGCAAGAAGGGCGATCACGCAGCCTCCAGCGTGAACTGCCCTATGTACAAAAAAGCTTTAGAAACCGTTGCCTCAAGAACACAGTATGAGTAATACTGGAAGCAGAAACAGAGTAGGACATGGGAGAAAAAGGGGAATAAGGATCCTGCAGCATAACATGCAGCGATCCAAAACAGTCCCCTACGAACTAAGGAAACAAATGAGTGCTGATGGCGACGAAATCTTGCTGATGCAAGAGCCATACAGCATCGACGGGAAAATACCCGGACTCGGTATGGGGGTGGCGATCGCCGCTCGAGGGTCGAAAAACGACCCGCCAATGGCGGCAGTAGGGGTTAGGTCGGACATCATAACGACACTCGAAGTCGCCGAACTCTGCACAACGCACTGCGTCTGCGTGCGGATAAGCGACGGGGAGATGGAGCTCTACGCAATGAGCCAGTACTTCCCGCCGACAGAGAACATCGAAGTCGGCATCAAGCAACTGGACAGGGCGCTGAGGAGTCTCCGTGGCAAAAAGGCCATCATCGGCCTCGACGCAAACGCCAAATCACCGTTATGGTGCAGCAGGAACACCGACGACAGAGGAGAAGCCCTAGAGGCTGTCATAGCCCAATACGGCCTCCACGTCCTAAATCAACCAGGACAACCCCACACGTTCGAAACGACTCGAGGGCGGTCGAACATAGATATCACCATGGCGAGTCCAGAGGCAATACCGCTCGTGAAGAATTGGAGAGTGCACGAGGACGGAACCTCCAGTGACCACAGGATACTGGAGACGCGCCTGGATTTTGGCGAAAGACACACCGAGCCGCAGCTTCGGGAACGAAGGTACAACATAAGTAAGGCCAACTGGGAGGTGTTTCAGAGAGCAGTCTTGGAGGAGACGAAAGCACTCCAGGAAACAACCCTCCAGCGAGCGGAGGACGTCGAACGGATGGCCGAGCAAATGCAGGCAGTCTTGATAAGAGCCTGCGACGAGGCCATTCCAAAGAAGAAGTGGTACCACAGGTCAGTGCCCTGGTGGACTTCCGAGCTCACCCGAGCAAAGAAGAACACCTACAGGGCAAGAAGGAGATACCAAGGGGCCAGGGACCCCGCAACGAGGGACACGAGAGAAGCTGCGGTACAGGGAAACAAAAAAGGAGTACCAGCGGATGGTCACAAAAGCGAAGATCCAGAGCTGGCAGGACTTCGTCACAAAGGAGGGCAACAAGGAACTCTGGGGAATTGCATTCAAGACAGTAACCGGGAAACTCAGAGGGGAAGAAACGGTATCGACCCTGCAAACGCCAGAAGGAAATACTACCAACTGGCGCACGACTGCGGCGGCGATGCTGTCCGCCCTTCTACCCGACGACCTGGAAGATGCAGACACGCCGGAGCAGGCGGAAACCAGATGGAGCTCAATGAGCCCCCCGAATGTCGACGACACCCCCGAGTTCCGACTCGAAGAACTCAACAGCGCGGTGAAGCAGCTGAGGAAAGGGAAATGTCCTGGCCCCGACCTGATCGAGGCTGAGACAATCCAACGGGCCTGGGGAGGAATCCACCAGGAGCTCTTGCGGCTCATGAACGGCTGCCTCGCCTGGGGGACCTTCCCTAGAATCTGGAAAGTAGGGAATATCATCACCATCCCAAAAGGACCAGACCGTGATAGAACCAGCCCAAAGTCGTACAGGCCGATCTGCCTGCTCTCCATGCTAGGCAAGCTGTTAGAACGACTAATGGCCGCCAGGATGGCAAGCATCTTTCACGACCATGCGATGACCTCGGACCGACAATACGGATTTCGCCCCGGAAGATCGACGGTGGATGCAATCACCAGACTTCGAGAAAAAGTCGAGCAGATGAGCGTAAATAAATACGTCCTCGCAATAGCGCTCGACATATCAGGGGCCTTCGACAACGTCTGGTGGCCCAACGTGCTGGAGGAACTAAAAAGAAGAGGCTGCCCCGACAACTTGTTCCGGCTGACGAGGAGCTACTTCACGGACAGAGCCGCACAAATCTCCGGCAAAAGCGAGATAGTATGCAAGCCTGTCACGAAAGGATGCCCGCAAGGATCGGTACTGGGCCCAAGTTTCTGGAATCTCATATTCGACGACCTGCTGGCCGAGCTCACGACAAGCGCGTCGGAATGCGAGTCGATCGCGTACGCGGACGACCTAATAGTGCTAGTCGCAGGCGACACGAGGAATGAGATACAAAGGAAAGGACAAGAAGTAGTCTCCCGGGTTTCCAACTGGTGCACCAGGAAGAAACTAGCGCTGTCTGCGCAGAAGACGGAGATGCTGCTTGTCAAAGGAAAACTGGACCCGGAAAGACCACCGATCATCAGGATCAACGGCAGAAGTGTAAAGATGGGACAGGTGATGAGATACCTGGGAGTGCACCTTGAGAGAGGCCTAAGGATCAACCGGCACGTGCAAGAAATAACCAGCAAGTGCCAGAAACTACTCAGCAGCCTCGCGAGAGTGGCAAAAGCGAGATGGGGACTCGGACACGCGGCCATGCGTACGCTGTACAAAGGGCTGTACGAGCCGATAACCACATACGCCGCAGCCGGTTGGAGCGATCTGCTGAACGGGAACACGAGGAGAATCTTGATAAGGTCACAGAGGATGGCGCTCCTCCAAGTGACAAAGGCCTACAGAACAACGTCAACGGAGGCACTACAGGTCATCGCCGGAGTCATCCCCATCGACCTTCTGCTGGAAATAAGAACAAGGACCTACAGGCTGAAAACCGGGCAAGAAGAAGGAAACAACATCAAAACTATCGTGAGAGAAACGATAGAGAAGTGGCAGGAACGCTGGCAGACCACGCTGAAAGGCAGGACCACCTTTGAATACTTCGATAGTGTCAAGGATAGGCTTGAGGCCCGCTGGATAAGACCCGACTACTACATGACGCAGTTCATCAGTGGACACGGGGACTTTAACAGCAAACTCAAGACATTCTGTCTCAGCGAAGTGGACACGTGCGACTGCGGTGAGGTAGAAACCCCCCACCACATCCTCGAGGACTGCCCAATCTACAATGAAGAGAGGCAAGATCTGCGGAGCGCAATAACCGACCTCGATCTGGACTGGCCGGAGGAAAAGTGGGAATTCGTCACAAAGGATATATACCCCCACTTCCGCCAGTTCACAAGGAGAGTTCTGCAGAGAAAAGAGGAAAAAAGGAGGAGAACCCCACGGGAGATGGGGAACACACCGCAGCCACAACAACCTCCAGGGAGAAGGTCGACACAAGCAGAGCAGACGAGCCAGCCCCCAAGACGAAGCCCAAGGCTGGCTCGAAGGGCGCCGGAACAGGGCATCAACAATGGCAACACCGACAGAGCCAACATCGACCACGAAGAAGCCAATAGCCTGCAGCCCACAGAAGAGGATGAAGAAGAAGAGCAGGGAACCCCGCGAAGATACCCTGCGACGCCAACAATTTGGACCCAACAAGGACAACAACAATAGGAAAGAGGACAGAACAAAGATAACGAAGACGATGGAAACAATACCAGTACCTCGGAAAGGAGACCTGCGACCGTCGGCGCAGGCGGTACTCATGTAAATGAGTGGCGAGACGGTGCAGGGATAATCGGCTGGAAAGCCAACCTGCTGGGACCGAGCTATATGCTGGCAGCTCCGCCTCCTCGTGGCCCCCGCTGGAATCGGCGCGGCGCGATGCGTGCATCGCGCCGCGCCGGCTAAGCGAGCTGCTGCCCGAAAGGGTAGGTTCAACTTGTCCAATGACCCGAAAGGTGAGGGCAGGGTTTTTCCAAGTCGCGCGCCGAACACCTATGCGCGCCGTTCCCCGGGCATTGGCCGCTAGAAGGTAGGAGATTTAAAAAACATCTTAATTGCGAAGCCAGTATGAGTTCTACACTCCAGGAAAGGCGCGGTCGGCATTTTAGCCGAGCCCTGAAACGCACACACCACTTGTATCGCCCTTCCTGATTGCGTCGTACATGGTTGCGGAAATGCTCCTCACATTGCAATTCCGATTCCGATAGATGTATGGTGGGTGGTCCCTCGTCGAGTTCCCAAAAGCGGGCGAGATCCGCGTGTATATCTGTCGTGGTTGCATGGAAGGTATTGGTGGCGGCTTGCGAAGTAGGACTCCCCCCGATGACCCAACCTAATCGCGTTTTTTGCAGAAGCAGGTCAGGCTCGTCTGGCTGTGATAGGTTCATTTGTCCAATACACATGGTCACGAGTGTTGTACCGGAGTTTAATAGAACTGTTACGTCCCGCGCTCCGCACGTGCCGAACAAAACTAACAATATGTAAATAGCATAAGATACGAATCGAGCACACAGTAATGTGAAAACTTAGACAACCCCACCCCGAGTCCCTTTTGAATAAATCGTTACGTGGTGTTATTGTCAATAATTTGCCATATTGTGGTTGTTATTTGTCAAGGACAAATTGATCTATAAATATGCTTACCATCCTAGCGCAAAGCGATTTTTAGTTAATTGTTGTTAGTCGACGAAACCGGTACACTGGGTGATTCTGCTATTGTCAATCCGCTAATAATTAAAATTTAGTCAAAGTTCCGATACGCGAGTCCGCAGTTAAAGTTACCAACAAGGGTGTAACCCTAGGCGTGCGAATCCGACAATTCAAACATTGTCGTTAGCCGCGAGTCAATTGTTAACCAATTAGACAGATATAATAATTGTTGAAATTGTAGAGTTTAAATAAATTGTAAAGCGAGACAACGACGAGCTAGAATTCAAGAATTTATCGCCCTAACATATACAAGCAAGGCGAGAATTTCGATTCTGCATCATTTCTTCTCCGTTAATTTCGGCGTCGTACGAGATTCGACATCAAAGCAAAATCATTCGTCAACAATCCAATCGAAGAATAAAATATCAAAACATAATTAACGCGAAGGAATACCCGAGACATTGAAATCATAACGACCGTTCGCTGTATAAACCAGTGATCTAACGTAGTGTTGATTACGGTGTTTTCAAACATTGGAAACGTTTGCGGGTTTTCGTTCTTCTCGTCCCACTGTTAGCAGACGTTGCTCATCTTTGGGCGAGACTCCTAGCGATATTGTAATTCAATTAAATTGAGTAAATCTTGTTGCTCCCCCCCCATCCTTTAATAACAATAATATTTTTTCCGCCCCCGGCCCCTACCCATAGCAGGTTAGCCGCCCCCCCCCCTAAAAAAAAAAAAAAATAATTTTTTTTTTTCTTTCCCCTGTTCTCCTCCCATAAGAGGTTTGGCCAAAAAGTGGAAATTATTTACCAGTCGCATTGAAATAATTAACGCTACCCAATTAATACACCGAACATTGAAAGCGAAAGAGAAACCAATACGACATCAGAACTTACACACTATAGACGGAAAGGAAAAGTACATATATATGTGGGGTTTTGGGTTGGGGGGGGGGTTTGGGGGGGGGGTTGGGTTTTCACTAGGTTCGCATCGTTGTGGTATAACGTTAGGTTTATTAGTAACAAGAGTCGCTATGACTGTAATAGCAATTAACCGCGGTGGTCACACACTCGCAACACTCGCGACAATGAACTTAGGTTCACTAACGAATCCGCGGTCAACGAGATGATAGCGCTACGTACTCACAAAGTTCAAGTTAGGCACTTTATTAACAAGAGGTGAGATATTCGCTGATCGTGAAGATCGTATTCTTTTCGTCAGAAGATCGTACAAGAGAATGCATCTCAGTCTCGGTGATGCCACCGAGGAAAACTATATGGGGTGTGTCTAAGGACACGCGGTCATCGGATTCGTGGAGAAAAGTCTTCGCTCGGAAAGTGAGGGAAATTGACGTTACTGTTAATTGGTCAATTTCCATGTCGCTGGTTAGGGAAGGGTGCTAGCCGCCCTTAGGAGAAAGTTGCTAGTGGGGAGCATCGTTCATGAGAGAAAAAACAGATTTCTCTAACTTCCCACGGTTGGAACAAAGACTGTTTATCCGTTTGAAGGACTTTAGCTAAAACCTAAGATTTATAGCGGGTCCTCGGGCTAGCTGCACGTACTGTGGAGACGCATCGACATCTGGTAATCATCATACTCGGAGAATAGAATCTGCGTGTGGCAAGACACGGAACAGAGACCGTCAAGATGTTCACTGTCGAATGTCGCTACAACTATTTCCTTCTTTTTCTAAGAAGAGCTCTAGAGTTACTTTCATGCCTTTGTTAGACGGAACGTTCATCCCTTGACCGCGGCTACGTTCGGCGACTGGTTGTCGCCTCGAGCCCAAGCTCACTATCATAAATCTCAAACAAATACAGTTCCGGTTTGACAACGACGTTTATTTAGTTACGGCTACATTAGAAACTACAGTGTTAAGGTATCAGAAATTACAGTATTAAGGAGTTTTCCGAGGTTCCAAGGGAGGCTCCGATGTCTTTTCATCCCCGACACGGCCATCCTGACTATCACACGTCCTCGGGTGTAACTAAAATATTGAGTTTTTCTAACATTAGACTCGGTACGACTAATATTGTCTATAATTTAACTTAA